>JAAXYW010000077.1:0-65177 GCA_036851895.1 Orthonychiurus folsomi | reverse complement strand
ATTGAACAGGTCACAAACACTGAAATTAGAAAGGATTTGCGACTTAGGGTTGGATTGCAGCGCAGCGTTAAGAACCCACGAAAATTATTTTTGAGTAACAAATCATGAGAAAATTTCGCGGCTCCTCCAATGTTTAGACTAATTTACACGTGGTCCATCTCCGCGCCGCCGACCAATTTAACTGTGAGCTGAACAAAATACGACTTCATTCATTCTTCTTTCAAAAATTAGCTTGCATTGGAATTAATTCACGTGCAGCTGTTAGCTGGCAGTTCAGTGTTGTACCTAACTGGCATTAAACACCGGCCTTCAAAATGATGAAGAAATACAAAATGGTAAAGAAGAAATCTTCAACTTCAAAGCCCAAAAATTTTATGGGGAAAGGGTAAGTCAGTATGAGTTCTACGTGTTCTAGTAACCTTCTAAGTGCTCATTTATAATAATACTCGTCTAATTTAATACTTATAATGTGTGAATGAGATTAAAAATATTTAGATTATATAGCATCGTTGTGAATAGTCATGAATGGAATATTGGTATTAGTGCATGCCTCAAGTAGATCATCATTCGATACAAAGTTTTACCAATACTAAATACCGCACACACAGTTTACTTACAGCACTGTATTTGCACAGGTTACGCATTGTTGACGATGCAGACTGCGTGAATTATGACGGAGCTGATAATTCCGATTCCGATGAAGTGGACGAATTGCCGCAAATAGCTGGTGTAGTGGATGAACGTCCTACCCAAGTCCAAGCAATGGAAATGTTCCAGGAAAATAGATGGAAACAGGTCGGGGAATCGGATCGAACAGTAGTCAAAGTTGAAAAAGTATCAGATGACGAAGATGACCGTACATCTACCGGTCATGCAAACAAGTTAAAGAACACGTTAGATGGGAAGCGTGCTGGTTTGCAGACATCGGCTGCCTTGAGAGAAGAGATGTTGGAGGTTAGGAAAAGGGAAACCGCATTATTTGATGAGGTGAGTCACTTGTAAACAAAGTCAATACTTATGATTTTGAAAAACGGTTGATTTTTCTGATTTGTTAAATTACTGGTGTCGCTAATCTGATGGACATTTTTGCAGATGGACGACAGTATTTCAGGCCGGCGTGCGAAAACGCGTGTTAGAAGTAGACTAACTGCAGAAGAAAGAGAGGCTGAAGAAAAAAAGAAAGCAGATGATGCGAAAAAACTAGAAGAAAGGAAAAAGCAGTATGACAAATGGGGTAAAGGGTATGCATTCGCACTTCAAAATTGAATGTCATCTGACAACCATCGAATCAACCTAATTCCGAATAACTTTAATTTTGCCTTTTTAGTTTGAAACAAGTTGAAGATCAGAAAAGCAACCTCAGCAGTGCTCTGCATGAAATGTCGAAACCCCTTGCGCGCTATAAGGATGACCAAGATCTTGATGAACACCTTCGAGCTCAAGAAAGAGATGGGGATCCAATGCTAATGTATTTGAAAAGCAAAGGGAAAACGGCAACTCATAGCTCTAGTAAGTTTCAACTCCAACTGGTACAAATTTGGAATAATTGAAGGAATGTGCTGAGCATTTCTCTCAAGCTTAGTTTTAACACGGAACTTTTGCATTTCAGCTACGCAGCGCTACATGGGTGCACCTCCACCACCAAACCGTTTTAAAATTCCACCTGGGTATAGATGGGACGGTGTAGATCGCTCTAACGGATACGAGAAAAGCTGGTTTGCAAGAATTAACGACAAAAAGGCACAACTCGAGGATTCGTACAAGTGGAGCGTGGAGGACTTGTAACTAAAAATATTTTATTTTATATTGGGATTGGCATGTTTCCATTTGCCGTTGTGATTAACAATAATGGAAAGAGCATTTTTTCTATGTTGCACTAATTAAAATTACTGTATCGGAGATGCATTACAAAGTAATAAAATGTTGCATTGCTCTCTATTAACTTTTGGATACAGTTTGTTCACAAATTTTATCACAAGCATGTGTGTATCGGACCCCTTTGGACTAGAGTCTCAAACTGGTTTCGACCAATTCTTACAGTATGCACTTAGAACAGAACTTAGAGCAGCTGGAATTTGACAATTAATACCGAGCATATATTAGAAATGTTTCTTTATACATGGCACAAGGGATCACAGTAGTGGCCGCACAGCCTGTCATACTTTGTGCTGAATTACGTTTTTGTAACTGACCTGGTTTGTTAATTTAAAAGCATTACGCAATTATTTAAATATCCTAATTGTAGTTAATGGGCACGTACTTGGACCACACACTATACTGCCACGGGTTTAAGATTTAAAAGATGTTCGACTACGAATTTGAATCCTCCTGTGATAGCTGAGTATTGAAGAAATGTGTCTGCCAATAATGCCATTAACGCAATGCCAAGAAACCATTCCACATGCATGTGTGTGGTTTTTTATTGACATTTCTGCGGATAAATAGCATAACAATGAAATGTATTTGTAATATTTTAAGAAATTGTGGAGCCTTGCACATTTGTGATGGTGTTGGATTAGAGAGAAATCCAAATTTTATTGGTACTGCTACCATTATAATAGTTGCCATGATTGACACAGCATACATCTACAATTACATCATCTAGGTTTACAAATATTTGGATTAAAAAACATATAATTCGACTTGCAATGTGATAAGCAGATATAAAATTATTTCGGAGGGTAAAGGTGGTGATTTAGGATTTGGATAGACCCTTTTATAGCCACCGTAGCAATTTTTTCTAGGAGGGACTTCGGAAGACTAAATTTTTTTCGGAATTCCTCGAGGAATGTCGAAATAGTCCCACGGGCTCCAATATAGATACCAACGATTTCAATTCGGCTTAGGTCGTAGCGGAGAAGGAGGTCAGGTATAGCCGGAGCATGTACATAATTCAATACGATTTCTTTGCTTCTGGAGTTCATTCGTTTGATTTTTGTCATATTCAAACCGTATAGTAGGACTACTGGAAATTACCCTTACAGGTAGAAAGGACACAGTAAAAACGATAAATTTATATAATTAAATTAAACAATTGTGGATTTTGTGGATGCGGCGAATGTGAAAACGTGATTTGGTTAGAAAGAATACAAATGAAGTGACCTCATTGAATTGAATGGAAAGTTGGTTTTTGTTAAGGTTTTACGATGCTCGTTTGCAGATTTAATTTCCATACAGTTTGGTTTGCCTAACTATTCTGCATTCACATGGGTAGCTGGTTTACGATTATGTGAGCCTTGAGTTTGGGGTGCTTGAATATCATTATCAGAAGTTTATCAGCATTCGGCGTGGGTGGATGTGTATCCGAATGTTGATTAAAATTGCTGTTCAATGAGTAGTCGGTGGCAGACAGGCGTTGGTAAAGGAAGACTGGTCTTCACGTTTAAATAAATATCTCGTAGACTTTAGATTCAAGGTACATAATGGCTGCACCAAAATATAAATTCACATATTACAACTCTCAAGGTTTGGGAGAACCAATTCGTTTCATGTTTGTCTTAGCGGACGAACCATTTATTGATAATAGGATAGAATTGGATAGCGAAAGCTTTGAGAATGTAAAACCAGGTAATTATGAATTTAATTAGAACTAATCAAAGCAGTGGAAGAATGCATTTTTCTTTTGTGCAGATTGTTTTTGGGAAAAGCTGCCGGTTTTGGAGGTGGAGGGCGGCATCAAAATTTCCTACACTGTTGGTTAAAATTAATCGTTTGCTTATACAATAATAGATTTTAATTATACATTTTGTATCTAGTTAAGTATTGCACGTTTTCTTGCACGTCGATTTGGAATAGTCGGAAAGAATGACATGGAGGCAACCAGTTGTGATGAAGTTATTGAAGCATTAAGCGAATTCAGAACAGGTTAAATGTATTTCACATGAACGTTGTATACTAGCATTATTATACTTGTGTAAAAATATGATCTTCATTTTTCACTTTTACAGAATGGTTGGTTTGGGCCAATGCTGCAGGAGAAAACAAATCTGAATTATTGGACAAACTCTTGAATTGTCATGTTCCCCACTACTTTAAAAAGTTGGACAAGATGACAAAGAAAAATGTCACTGGGAATGGATGGATAGTAGGTGAAAGCGTTACATGGGCAGATTTGTACATTGCTTATTTCATGGTCACTTTCAACGAAATCACTAAAAGTGATGTTTTAAACAATTACAAGCATTTAAAAGGAATAACAAGTCGAGTTTTCCAATTCCCAGCAATCGCAGAATACGTGAGCACACGCCCAGACTCCACGGCATGTTTGGATTGATTATGCAATTTGTGCAACCATTATTGTCATTTTAACAGCTTTGCCATTTGCATACAGATCAGTCAGATTATTGGTCTTAATAATGGCTAAATGCTTTTGCGATTAGTTTACTAATTTTGAAATACAAAAGTGCACTGGCTGCCCATGCCAAACTTAACAAAAGGAGAAACTCGTATTAATTTAGTAGTTTCACTTGATCGGAAATTAGCTTTTTTTTGCCTTGGACTTGCATCATATTCGACTCCAACGACGAAGGGGTTCAAAAACAGAAATCACCGAATCACCGATGCGATGCGGAGGAACAAGAATACTTTTGTGTTGAGTATTGTGCTATAAACAGAACTGATCAGCAAATACATGTTTACCGTTGTTTAAGAGGTTCATAGATATGCACAGTATATTAGTATTATACTGTGCAGTGTAGTGGTGTGGTGCAATTATTCTTATTTTAGTTACCAAAATCAAACCAATAAATCTGAACAATATACGTCAAGCTAAGTATATATTTATATTTTTCTCACCTGTGCATTTGCTCCAGAATCAATCGCCAATAAGTTATTCAGTCATGGAAATTGGCTAAATGCCGTGACATTATTCAACCTGAACAAGTCTAACTTTAAATTTTAAATTGTCGATTAGAATACATTACTGCATATGAGTGCTGGAGACGACAGCCGGCTAAGATCGGGCGTACTCTGAATTGTGTCTTGGCCGGTACCAATTAGCCTGAATTTTGTCAGCGGGACTTGTTTATCCATTGTCGTGAATAGTTTCCAGTGGAGACAAAACTGCTTTATCCAGGCACTGACCCCACATGTAGACTGGAGTGGGGGTTTGACATGTGCTGATATGCCCGTAATGGGTTGCTCCGATATCCACGATCCGGCCCACTTCCGTGGCGACTCGCATGGGATTGGATTTGTATCCAGCTCCCAGTAGGAATTTGCACCCCAAGTGCACAGGATGCCGTCATCAGAGAGACGTGTGTGCGCAGTGCCACAAACCACCTAATAATAAATTATGTAATTTTGTAGGGATGCTTTAATAATTTCAAAGTTAACAAATGGTTTCAATTTGTTTGCATTGTGCTAAACGAAATATAGTAAAATAGTAGTGTGATAGTAATATATAGCACTACATCATCAGCAAATGAGGCGACTATAGTTCTCCCACATGTGTTTTGAAAAAAAATAACAAAAAAAGTGCCGAGTAAAAACTTCAGGCTTGCGTCGCGACCAATCAAATGATCAAATTTTGCCTATCATAAGCCAACCGCTTTTCAGTTGGAAGAAACAAAAATAAATTACATCCTACCTTGCTTAGCAATGAAACAAGATGAGTGTGGGAAGTTGATTTTAATTGGGTTGAACTGATTTACCGTATTCCCAATTCCCAGTTGCCACACCCGTTAAATCCCCAAGCAAAAACTTCTCCAGCCTTTGAAATGGCAAAGGATGATGTTTTCCACACGCAATTGCCTTCATTTTGTTGTTTCCAATCACAGCTGAGACGCGCCGAGGTGTTGGCTCAGTGGATGAGCCATAACCGACTTGCTCTGAACTATTTTGCCCCCAAGCAAATACCTGGCATGCAAATCAAATCACAAATTATTATTACAAATCCTAATTTGATTGTAAAATTGTGCTCACTAAATTCGAGCTGGGCTTTTCTAATAATGATACTAATGTATGTGATGAATTTCTTATCCGAACCTCTCCGTCTTTTTTCAAAGACAATGTGTGATGTGACTGCATGCCGCATGCGATTCAGACGACTTTCTTGCCCACCAAACTACTACCAACAACAGACGGGATGTTTGAAGTACTATTTCCGTGGCCAAGTTGGCAAAATCCATCGTGACCCCAGCTGTAAACTAGGCCGTCATCTAGCAATTACATGTGGTCCAGCCCCACAGTCAAAACCTGAAAATTCACATTTTGATGTGTCATTTTATCCAGGCTTAATATTTTAAAACAATTTTAAAAATCTGAACTACCTTTAATTCCTTCCTGGCAAAGTGCATCGATTTTAACTGGAATAAGAGTGGCAGCAAAATTGTCCGTGCCCAGACACCCAACAGTTGCACCAATTGAGTACACTTCGTCGTCTTTGGTGACGAAAACAGCTTCTTGGCCCATATTCCCTGCAAATTAAGTGCACACATGGACATGACTATTTCCGTCTCGACGGCGAACCGAATTTAAATTTCTAGCTGCTAGAAAAACATAGGATATTTTAATGTTTGTCCAAAACTCGTCACTCATTAGGCCAAAAATTGTCCACTTGCGGAGCTCCATGATTCCCGCTTTTGTTTTTTTTAAAATTTAACAAAATGATTTACATTAAATGTAGGATCTTGGGAATAAAGGCTCGTACAGCTTTTCTAGTATTTCTTATTCTCAAGAATAAAATATCACCTTGTGGTTTTTGTTTATACTAAATTCAGGACTTCTTTAGCGTCTTCGCTTGTAATACAGTTTCTTACACAGGCAATCAAATCTTTATCAATCCTTGGCGGAGCCTTAATTATTTTGTCTCGTATGTCTTGTCTTGTCGTCCAATGTAATGAGCGAGCTTGAGTCCGTTGCGTTAGTTTTAAGTTATTCCGACTCCGTCACCGCACCGACCGCACCGTCACCGTCACCCCTTGTATCTGTTCCCCAGATTGGCTGATTGCTTTGATTTCTGGAATTCTAGTGCAGCATTAGTTTTTAATTATTATTGTTTTAGCGGTCGCACGGTTTGCTAGATAATAATCTAATGAAATGTCCGCGTCAACTTAGGAATGCCTGCATGGTTTTGAGCGAGTGAGGATGTAAATATTTTGTGTGATTTCCATTTAAAAATATTGTACCAAGATCAACTTGATGGCTTGATGACTTGACTTGGGTTATCATGACGCGCCACACTATAAATTTGAAAATGAAAGAAGGAAGCCATGCATGCACCTCTTGCATCTGATTGCTTTGATTTCTGGAATTCTAGTGCAGCATTAGTTTTTAATTATTATTGTTTTAGCGGTCGCACGGTTTGCTAGATAATAATCTAATGAAATGTCCGGGTCAACTTAGGAATGGTTTTGAGCGAGTGAGGATGTAAATATTTTGTGTGATTTCCATTTGAAAATATTGTACCAAGATCAACTTGATGGCTTGATGACTTGACTTGGGTTATCATGACGCGCCACACTATAAATTTGAAAATGAAAGAAGGAAGCCATGCATGCACCTCTTGCAGCAGATACAATTTGTAACAAAACCAACAAGTGGGATTCTGATAAAATTTTATAATTCAAACAAAAAGATTGATCATTCGAGATTTGGTAAACCAAGGTGCAGTTAGTTTCAAAACGCTAATTGTATTCAAACTATTTTCAATGGTTTTTCACTCTCTGGCACCTGAGCTGATTGACTCTCCCTTTTATGAAAAAAAGTTTATTTTGCCTATAGTACCCGCTTCTAAAGACATATCGAGTCGAAATCGTCGACTTTGGAGGTTTTTTCGGTGCAATTTTCCGTATCCAACTCACATGGAACCTGATGATAGACTGGTAACTTATTATTAATTAATTTGTTAATATGTTTTCTAGCTGTACACGTTAGTAACTCCCATATATTAATTTTTTTAAAGGATTCCGAGGAAGAAGACGGAGAGGACGGTCAATTTAGTAATGCCGAAAGTATGGTACCACCACCGAAGTTCGTTAGGCGAAGATCAAGGAAGACTTTATCTCGTCCAAATACACGTCTTATCTCTACGATGATGAGTCCAATTGTTTCTGCCACTAGCAATCCAGATAAAATAAGCTCAAAAAATAAGCATCCTGTAAAAAATGGCTATAGGCTGGATGTCCGGTTGAGCACTGACACAATACCTCCGAGCGGTGATTGCAATCACCAGAATACTTCAACTTCTCCCAAGAAACCCCCGAAGATGGTAATGGTGATTCATCTAATTCTAAACTAAACTACAAATGTAAAATACTGATTTACTTTGAATAAGACAAAACCACAGCGAATCGGTGTCGGTGAGGACTTCGACTTAACAAATGTGTTTAGTACCTTTAATTATGCTGTTAAAGGACATCAATAATACTTGTTTGCCTGGCGTCACTCTGAATTTTATATTAATAAGGGTAAGAGTCGACCCAACCTGATTAGATCTTCTGTGACTAACAGATGCCTGGCCAGTACGATGATTGTGAACCCCCAGTGACGACGGTGAAAAGGACCAATTTTTCTACAACAGTACAAATTCCACTGGTAAAAATGAGAAACTACCAACTGCTCAGAAAAGTATACTCCAATCATGTGGAGTCTCTGTTCTTAAAGCCTTTTCCAGACTTAGGCACTCTGTATTCCAACAGAGGTTAGTAAAGTCAAAGCATTGTAGTACCATTTATCAGAAAGCACTAAACTTTGCGTTCATTTTGTAGGCTCTTAATTACTAACGTAGCAACTGTAGCCTAATTAAGTATTTACGTTTTCAGATAATCATCTTTTTCTTACGAGCAACTACCACAGCATTTTCGGTCCATCCAAAGGCGTGTTTTGGTGTATTAGAAACCCATTGGAAGGGATTAAAGGATCCTTGTTGGAAGATGATTCTAACCATACAGTAGACCGCAGGAGGTGGAAACTGGACCATCCAAGCATTGACACAAGTGGGAATAACTTGGCCGTCGCCATGTATCACAATCCCATTACAGCTGCTAAACCGCTTGCTAATAGACAGGTATTTGGTTTATTAAATTAAAATGAGCATTACTGTACTTACTTTGATGAATTGGTTTCCAAACCAGTGTTTCATTTCATATTCTATTTCAAATGTCAAGGTTTTTTTTGGTGACTGTTTTGGGAAGGTCGGAGTGGCCTGGTACTACTTCCACGATGAATTAGAGCAATATGCATACAAATTAGAAAAGTGCAGAGTTGAACTATCGAATAAACTGCAAATTGGGCTGTTTGATGTCTTGTGGTCTGATCCGCAGTCAATGAAGAATCACAACGCAGTAATTACTGCAGTGGATGTCGAACCACGGAATCAAAGAACAATAATTTCCGGTAAGATTGAAGTAGGCTAGCGACACTAATTATTTTAAAATCATACGATTTTTCAAAACTAGGCGCGAAGAACGGTTCTATTTTTATGTGGAGTAATGATGGCTTCCTCACGAATCGTTTTTCAAAGGGTGAGGGATGTTCCACAGAAGTAACGGCGATCAATTTCTGTCCTTCTGGACCAAATATTTTTGCTTCATCATTTAAGAATGGCTCTATGTATTTGTGGGACCCCAGATCGAGGCACGCGTCCAGTTGTGTGTAAACAATGTAAAAATGTTCCAACTCCAGTTCTTAATATCACTAAATTCTCGTTATTTTTGCAATAGTACATACCATATTGAAGGGTGACTACTTGACAACAATGGCCTGGAGCCCGGATAATGACAAATTACTCTTTGGTGGTTCAGCTCTTGGAAAAGTCCTAACATTTGACGCCAGAAAGGCGAATTCTTACATTCTGAATGAAATACCCCGATACACCGAAAAAATTAGTCACATGGCGTTTAACAGCACAAGGTATGAGCAACATGTTTACACACGGCTGGATGCTCTTTGCCTGAAGATTTACCACTATCCCTGGCACTTTTATAGATCGTATTTGGCAATTTCATCCTCGTCACGAGTTGACCAGTATTCAGGAGTGACACCTCTTTTTCACAACAATCATCAGGAAACAATGCAAAAGACGGTCACTGGTATCGCGTTTTACCAAGAATATCTTTTCTCAGTTGATAATAACTGCAACATGACGGCAGTTAAATGTGTATGACTAGCGTTGAATCTTTACCGGAGGATTTTGACGTATTGTATTAGTGTGTGCATGCGATATACACAGATGCGGAAGGTAAAAAGTAAGCAGTATTATCTTTATGATCACCTTGGTTTTGTATGCATTTAGTTAACGCTACAAATTATGCTCATAATGTATAAATTTTATCATAATGGTACAAATTATGTGCTTATTCCAATTCAGTTTTACAGGCTTTGGTCATGCTGGAATTTTAATTTATAATTGTGACTTAAAGTTTATTCCAGCCCGGTGTGCATAACACATATAAACTCAAAAATCCTCCTAGAAATATAACTACATGTAAGTCTACTGCAATTAACGTATGCAGTCAATTATGCCTATCAAATTTATAACCGTGAGTATTTTAAAATTCAGCTTTGAATTAAACAAGCTCTCTGCGCAAAAGAAGTAAACTGTTAAACATTGTAGCGATGAATATTTTTTAATTTCTCTCAGCCCCGGTTAGGCGTATTCTGGTCATGTGAGTGGAGTATTTAAAAAACTGGAAATTATGTAAGGAGATGGGGATGAAAAGTGGTTCACCTTGCATCGCATCTCAACCTGATTTCTTTTTTTATTAAAGTCGTCACGCCACACCTGTTCTATCCACCAATAACAGTCCGCTCTAGTCTATACGTAGATTTTTATGAAAGTGTAGTGATGCTTTGCCTTTATCAGATATATTGGGGGTAATATCATCTCCTTGTGCTAGGAAGTTGAAGAAAGGAGTGTCAAAATTTTCCACTAAACTCCATTGTTATAATGATTACTGGTATGACCTACAACCCTTAGCATGTCTTCTTTGACTTTGAATTATACGATTGCCTATTCGTTTCTGGAAGACTCTACGTAATTTCTGTACAATCTTTCCAGTTCCTTCCTGTACTTAATCCAGGTCAGAAGATTTGGAGGTATTCCTGCAATTCTTTTCCACGCAGCGAAAATGGTTAGACATTGATGCGTTTTACATTCATCAAAATAAGTGACGCAATTATTAATAATACTACTCTAATATAGTTTTTAATGCCATTGGCTAAGTAATGAGTACCATATTATTTGCTTTGATTTTGCGTATATATCAGTATTACTAATTTAATTATTTGTTTCCAGACAACTTATACGGACAAAGGTGCTAAGGTAAGATTTGTGTTATTACCCACATTTCAATTGTTTTAATAATATTATGATTTCATTCCAGCCACACGCTGGGAAATTTACAGCTTTTGACCATCTCACTCTTTGGGTCGGAAATGCAAAACAGGTTCGGAATTTAGTTTACGTCTTTTGAATGATTTGATTTTTGTTCTTGCCTAACCTCAATGCTTGAAACCTTTCAAAATGTAAATGCTGTGCAGTAATATTTTATAACTAGTATTAATTCCTGCAACCTTTTCATATATTTGTATATATGCGTCATTCCAGTTACAATGTAAATGTATCACTGCTTGTTTTTTCAAGTTGTCGGATGGTTCAGGTAGGAATTTCTATAAATTTAATTATTTCTTTCTGGTAGGAGTCATACGGAGAACAGCTTGCGTCATATTTTCTATTTTTTGGTTGTACTATCCGTTTTACGTATAGGAAATTATTAAAGATTCTGTGCGCAAGTGGGCCATGAGTGTTGCAATGCCGTGTGGAAGGAAGACTAGTTTTTGTACGAAGCTATCGCAAAATTCGCTTTACGTTGCTTTCCTTTAATATGTAAACTTCAGAGTCGGTCTCAAGCAAAAGCTTCTGCATATGTCTTGTTGCTTTGTGAATTACAATGCTTTTCAATCCTTGCGCTCCGCGAACAGCAATATTATGATGTATTTGTAATAGCTCACCAAATGAAAAAGTGTGGGTTTATGCAGCAATAGTATTTGTTTAGTATGATAGTATGCCGCGCATTACTTATTTAGTTTTACTCTTGAGAACATTTTATTTAGTAGTGAATAATGTTTTTATTCTTAGGCCGCCTCGTATTATTGTACGAGAATGGGATTCGAACCCCTGGCTTACAAGGGATTAGAAACTAACTCCAGAGAAATTGTGGCTCATGTCGTTCGACAAAACAAAGTAATTTTGCTCAACTACATGCATTCATTTGTAATGAATTAAATCAAAAATGTATGCATAGATCATCCTCAACTTCCAATCCGCATATGAACCGTACCACAAGGAAATGGGAGATCATTTGGTCAAACACGGAGATGGAGTCAAAGATGTTTCATTTGCTGTTGAGGATTTGGAATTTATTATCAAGGTGAGGAATATTTTGTTAAGAGTAATTGTGTGTACGTAAATTCAAAGTTTGGGTTATTTTATTTTTGTTCGTATAGAAAGCCAAGGAGCGTGGGGCAAGTGTGATCAAGGATATTTGGGAAGAATCGGACGAAAACGGGACTGTTCGTTTTGCTGTAGTTAAAACGGTTAGATAATCCTACTACGTGGTTACAATTTTCAAAACACTCAGCTCAATTTGATTTTTAAAATATTCTTTGATAGTACGGAGATACCACACACACTCTCGTTGACCGTTCAAAATATGAAGGGCCATTTCTTCCTGGTTACAAGAAGGCTTTCTACGAGGATGCTCTTATTGCCAAATTGTAATTTGAACACTATTTGAATTACTATTTTTGCTTGCTTACCTTAGGCGAGACACTAATTACAACCTTTCAAAATAGACCCAAAGTGGGATTGAATTTCATTGATCATGTTGTTGGAAATCAACCGGATTTAGCAATGGAAGATGTTGCGAAGTGGTGAGCAATTTGTGTTTTGCATTTAATGTTAAATTAATTTGTTTTATTATCTTAATATTAAATTTGTTGATATATTTAGGTATGAGCAGAACTTGCTGTTTCATCGCTTCTGGTCCGTGGATGACACCCAAATGCACACTGAGTTTTCTGCCCTCCGCTCAATTGTGGTTGCTAACTGGGAAGAAACAATCAAAGTAAGAAGTCGAATATTTCTTATCTCTTCAATAGTTTATTAGTGTGGATCTGACAATTCATTATTTGATGAGCAATTTAAATTTTATACTGGATTAGGCTTATCGCTATGTTATTTGAATTCAGATGCCTATCAATGAGCCAGCGATTGGGAAAAAGAAAAGTCAAATTCAAGAATACGTTGACTACTATGGTGGAGCTGGAGTTCAGCATGTTGCTTTAAATACAAGCGACATCATAGAAGCAGTAAGCTGGTTCTAGAAATATCTGATTCTAGAAATTATTGAATATTTTGTTTCATATTTATATATATATATAGGTAAAAGCTCTACGTGCAAGAGGAATGGAGTTTCTTCAAGTTCCAAAGAAGTATTACATAACTTTGAGAGAAAATTTGTCGCACTCCAAGGTTAAAGTGTCGGAAGATCTTGACATTTTGGAGGTTAGACAATTAGTTAAATACTGGCGTTAAACTTGTTGAGTTAAATTGAAATGTTTATCGCAGTCTCTCCATATCTTGATCGACTACGATGAAGATGGTTACCTCCTTCAAATTTTTACAAAGCCCATGCAAGACAGACCAACTTTGTTTTTTGAGGTTATTCAACGCCGCAACCACAATGTAATTATTTTTTTAAAGCTAAGTATCTTACACTAAGATAGCCAAAAGCGCAAAACATTGATACAGTTAATTTAAGTACATTTCGCGAAGGCTAGCTTGATTTATTTTTTTATCGATTGACTAAATTTGATTTTTGCACTGCGCATTCTAGGGTTTCGGGGCTGGTAATTTCAAAGCTCTTTTTGAAGCATTCGAAAGGGAGCAAGATGAGCGCGGCAACTTGTAAGAGATCTTCATTTGTTCGCAAAATACTTCAAATTGAAAATTGGGATCAGTTGAAGGAAGAACTGCAAAAGACTTAAAGGCCGGTTCTATTTTTTATATAAATTAAAACTGCTCACATTTTTGCTCATTCTAAATTGTACAGCCGGGCCATATTATTTTCTATCTCCACTCCCTCACAATTTATTTGGCCATTTGCAAGATTAGTAACTCTAGTCTCCAAGTTTCGAGTTAGTTTTGCTACATCTTATGTGCAGTGCCAGTTCTTTTGGAGTTATATTGGAGAATGCGGATAAAACTGTTTGATTTGATCAGTTATTATATTGATGATTAATTAATTAAAGATTATGTATTGGTCAAATTCTTACGGACTCTTTTTAATATTTCCTAATGTAGTTATTTGGGTGACAGTTTGCACGCTATTTTCACCAAGCATTGGAAAGCATTGATTTTACGCTATTTCCTTTCAAGTGTGATCCGTTTTGATGACTTACGCATCTGCAACTCGTGTCACATTACTTTCACGCTTTCCTACACTGGCAGAGAAAAAACCTTGTACCAAATCATTTGAAGGGTCAAGCGCACTAGAATGAATGAACTCGTACACCAAATTTGATACGTTTTGAACCACTCGAGCATGCGGTGAAATACTGTACCATTGCACAGGGACCACTGGTTGGATTAATGCATTCAAATACAAATTAGACCGTACGCGTTTAAGTTCTCATCTTGTGCCTCAGCGGCATGTGGCAACCAGAACTATGCAGACTAAATGATAAAGAAATTAATGTGTGTAACATCGGCATACTTTTCAGCAGCAGCAGACGAGCTCAAAAGTATGCAAAGTCTGATTTGTCTGCATGTAAATTGTTCCGTTTAAGTTAATCAACTTGGTTCACTCCATTCCAGAAGACCTGTCAACGCACCTATAATTTTCGTTTCCCGTCATAATTTGGACTAGGCTTTATAGAAAATGTCAAAAGTTTCGCTGGGTAAAAACATACTGAGACAGGAGCTGAAAAAACGACTAGCGGCAATGTCACCAGAAGAGCGGATTAGGCAATCCAAAATTGTCACGGAGCGGGTAAACTTGTTTAAATTTAATTATGACACTGATAATAACTTAAGAGAGTCCTGTATAAAATTTCCTGCAGGTAATTAACAGCAAGATATATGAACGGAGCGAGCGAATCTGTCTGTATCTCAGCATGGACGAAGAAGTTTCCACCAAGGAACTTTTAGCTCATGTATTCTTCTCGGGAAAGCAATGTTTTGTGCCAAGGTGGGTTTTTTTAAACATACTTTTCTTTATCAGCCATATCATGCGTTGGCGTTTATTAAAGCCTAAATATCTATATCAAGATAGAACATATATTTGTCTAAAACATATCCTTATTACACATGATGTATTGATTTTGCTTTTACACCAGGTACACTAAAGCCGGAATGGACATGCTTCGTTTAAAATCTATGGAGGACTACAATAGCCTACCACTAACAAAATGGAATATAAGACAACCGGATGAAAATTGCACTGATCGAGAAGAAGCTTTGGAATCCGGTAATGTGTTAATGTAAATTAACGACTTAATGGGAAATTACTTATAATTTTTTAAAACTCAAATCCAAAGGTGGATTAGACTTGATTATTGTTCCTGGGCTCGGTTTCACTAAAGATGGACAAAGGCTTGGACGAGGTAAAGGATATTACGATATGTATTTGCAAAAATGCAAAAGATTGCAGTTGGAGAGGTCCATGACATCAATTGCTCTGGCATTCATAGAACAAATCATTGATTTCATTCCTGTAACTGATAATGATATTCCTGTTGATTTTGTATTTTATGCACCATAATTAATGAATTCTCCACTTTTAAAGATAGCTAGGTACATGTTTTCTAGCCCTCTAATCTTACTTCACATTTCAATAAATTTAAAACTGTAATTATTGAAGCACAAGGTGCATACAACATTAGTAGGCTACGAGCCACTTTTAAGTTTAAAATGCGAATATTCTGTACACTTTTGCAGCGCGAATCTCATCAAATAAAAAAACGGATTTCCCTTGTGGCTGACTGGTTCAATGTTGAATGTCATTGGATTAGGGTAGTAAACCGGAACTACATGGACTCGGTTCTCATAAACAAGAACGTAATTAGCGTCGTAGTGTGTTTCTTCTTCCGCTCCTCTAGCTTGACAAGTGCGGATTGGCAAATGAGAAAATTGTTTTTGGGCCTTGAGACGAAAACAATAAAAATCTTTTAATATTTTCAACGAGCATCACGCATCCTCCCATTCTGTATCCTCATCCCTAGTAGTGCTACAATTTACCTTACCAATGGAAATTTACTGTTATAGCTGGATGTCAGCATGCAGATGTACTTTGTATAAGGCCTGACAAAGTCGCAAGGTTTCTGTGAGATACTTGATTTGTTGCCAAAAGAAAACTTTTCCGTTAAGGTTACATGGAATGCATCCAGAGTCGCGTTGCGCTTCTACCCGGTTTTATACAATGAATGCCAAATTCGTCGTACAAGAAACTAAAATAAACCCGGACAGGTCTTTTAAAAAAATGAATGTTAGAGATTTTGCCCTTGGCTAGGTCACAGTGTTATTAGCACATAGTTCAGTCTGTCAAGCATAGCGGGAGTGCTCAGATCCTGACATTGTCTAAGTTGGAATCGACAGAATAATTCTGTGCGAACGAAAATGAAGACATTCATTTTGGCTTAGTCTCTTTGAAGCATCGTCCAACTGCTAAACACACACTACACTTTACTGGCACTGATGAACAGAATATTTATTTCATAATTGCCGTTTTGCTATTCGCACACAACAAAATTCTATACCCATTTCTTATTTTCTAATAATACGGTCCTTATAAATTTAAGCACGCCATGTACAATCAATTTACTTTCAAAGCACACGTCAATATCAATGTATTTCCTGTCATAGTTAACAAATTACAAATCGTAGAAGCAAATAAACTATCCGACAATGTTACAGAGGAAGTACTTAACAATAAATCCTAGTCTAAAATTAAACCAGTAGATTTCCTGTTCTCAAAATGATATTATTTCTAAGACAACTTGCAGGGTAATGATACACCAAGTTTAGGACAATCTGAAAGCTCGATATGCCATGCAATGCTTATTAATTCCAGTATACAACACAAGGAACGGTAATTTAAACTCCAGTTTTGACCCAGGCTTACGCTTAAATTAAGAAAGAAATGATACTTCTGAATGAACCTTATTCACTTCTCTCGACTATCAATTTGCTATTATAAATGACTAGACATTTGAGTCTTTCCCTTTTTTTTGAGCAGACTCATTTATGTATTATTAAATTGAACAAAGACTCCCATGCATCATCTATTCTCCTTGGCATTGTTGCCTTCACATTAGGTTAAGATTGCGTTGAGCCGTTGCGTTGCGGTGAGTGGATGAGACTACAAGTGGAAGGGCCACGCCAAAATTTTTATTTGCCTCGTTAAGAGTTATTAATTTACTGTTAGCCTCAGACTGACTCCTTGACTATACATTTGCGGACAACGCCAGTTTGCCTCCTTCAAGAAGATCTGTTTGGAATCCGTTGTTGGCCTTTTTCATTCTTCTGAGAGCGATAATGGCATTCACGGCTTTCACCCATCTTTTTTTCACTACGTAGCGTTTCAATTTCTTTGTTCCGATTTTTACATCTCGGTTAGTTCGCAACCAGTCATGATTCAAACAGCTCCTGCTCAAACTTCGGCGTCTGCACAAATAATTGCAATCAATTATGTTCATGACTCAAACTCCAGGGTGCAATTGTGTAATTAAGTTGAGTGGAATGGATGCTGTTATGATTTGCGGGATTGGAGGAGGGCTTTCGAAAGATTTCACTCTATTGTAAATATAGTTTATTACATTCTAATCCTTGCCATGCGTAATTCCTGATTCATTCATTTTCTTGCACTTTTGTGCTTATGTACGTGATGAAATCCAAAAGTTACTAGGAAAATATTATTGCAAAATCCGTTTATCTGTAACCTCGGGAAATAATACAGTAATACTCATCTAAGGAAGGGGGTATACTGTTTTACGAGGAGGGCACCACGCCGAGCAAATCAATAGTACCCCGTCCGTCAAGGGCAGGAGGCACTTCATATTTCATATACAAAATGTGCTAAGAGCGCTTCTTCAAGATCTGTCACAAGAGTCATATTGCGTGTATGTGACTCAAGTCAAGAGGTATATTTTTTACCGCCCTGCATGTTTGCAAATTCGTTAGCTCGCACAAGATTGTCTAATTATTGTCTTCCATATGTCTCAAACTTCAAAAAGCTTAATATATTTGGCAAGGAAATGCTCAAAAGCGCATGTTCGTTAATAAGAATGCTGAGGAAAATTCTATACATCCTCACTGCATTGAATGAAATAAAGGCTGCTGTACGTCAAATCCTGTGTTTATTTTCTTTGCATCTGGAAGGAATGTGTGGAGGACGCGATGGCGGATATGACGTTCGTTAAGATCCAATGTGTTCTCCAGGATATAAATGTTTTAAAGGACACAAGTACGGTGAGTGAACTCCAAAGAAAAGCAGATGTAATGCCAGGCTGTGTTCAGTGAGTGAGAATGTGGCAGATCCAAATATTTTTGTTAAATTTTTCTTTCAAATTGCAAGGTTAGACATGCATCATTCAGGGAGGCACACGGAGCGGAAACAACATGGAATAAGGAACCCAAATCCAATCCATGTGTGTATTTGTGTAACAATTTTATTATTTTCAATTTTTATTTGCTTAATAAGAAATACATTAAAACGTATTCCAAATTTTTAACTTGACATATAATTTTAAGAAATATGAGAGAAATATAGGCCAGTTGGGTGGTGGTGGAGTTGCGTTGCGGGTCAAGTACTAAACAAACTGACAAACAATTAATAAGGTACTTTTCACTCGTCGTTCTTGTTGAGATAGAGGAACATAATTTGTGTACTATATTTAACCTAACTTTATATATATTTATTATAATAGAATTACTCAATTTATGTGAACTTGGTTCATATCTTACAGAAAGTTTTTACATACATAAAATATTACATTAATAATTTGATATCATACTTCCGTTTAGATTCTTTCTTAACTAATTTGTGTTATGTACACGGGCGCATTCACTTTGCATTCCAAATTCCTTCTAGTCTTAATTGTTAGGAAATAATGTGGTAGGAATTCTATTGCACAACCTACTTGTAAAACTGTTTCTCATTTTGATTTTCATCCCAGGATCCTAGCCCATCGTTGGGATTGTCATTAAAAACAAAAGTATGATTGTGAGCAGTAAAATTTTTCCCATCTTTATACGTCTTTTCTCTCACTGTCTCCTAATAGCATTTGTTTGTCCGATAAAGTTAAAGCTGGAGCCTTGCCTTGCCTTGCCTTGGGCATGGATTTCCCCTCTTATTTGAATTCGCTATTCTCCTTACATCATGTTTAATTTTATCAAAAAACGACGAGCTCACAACTACTAAAAGGCAGGTAAATATCTCATTTTATGCTAATTCCATTCTTAAAAATCCGTTTTAAATAATTCCTGACATAAAAGCCAGCATATTTCCAAATTCATTGACCATTCACCGAGACCTCACTCCAAGAACACTTCCTCAGATTGTCTACCCCCACACATTGTGTTTTGATGATCTGTAAATCCTCATGGAGTTGATATGAGAATCTTCGGATTTGCCCAGCAATGTTAGTCCCACAATCCAAAGAGTTGGCATGAGCCGAGTTCTTGATCGCTGCCCGCCTTGCAATAAAATTGAGCTCATGAGAATGAGGAGGGGTCTTGTCATACAGATGAGAAATTATACCACGCGGACTATCAAAAATGTAAGGCTTGTCTGTCCATCTGGATACAAAGGTTTTGAGGTGATCCTTTGTTAAATCCAGACTAGCTCTTTTCTCTGAATTTCCAATAGGGAAGAGAGGAGAGGCGGGGGTTTGGGGAGGGGACGTTGGTGACACGGACGGTGAGGGTGAGGATGCATTGAAGGAAGAAGTTGAACTCGTTGGTGACAAATCTCCGACTGACCCACGATTCATCCTCGGAGATTTTCCTTCATCAATTTCAATACTCAGCAGCCCCACCTCAACAGAGTCACTACAACAAGTCTTAGGAGGAGAAGGAGTAGAAGCTTCAGAGGTTTTAGTTGGCATAGGTAAAAGCCATCGATGTTTTAGGCATTGAGACGCCAACAGTCTTTTTCTGGAAAAACAACACAAAATCTTAGTGTTACGGCATTTGCAATTTGTAACGACTACTACTTTACATGCAAGTGAATGGAAAGGTATTAAATTAGGATTAGCACAAGTGTGTGTGCAGAACAGAGCACGCGAAGCCTTGTCGTTTGTATCAGAAAGAGAAGAAAGTTGTAAACCAAAGAAGGACAGACACGAGGAGAAGTATGCACATACTATTATTATTATTGTCGCCCTTCGTAGTTAGCACCGTACTAATTATTAGGCATGATGATTGCGTGCATGTTAACTAATAAAGTTTTTTCCACGCGTCCTCTACCATCAGCACTCCTTGCGCGTTTCCCAGTTATTCTTTGATAGTAAACGGATTTAACAATTACCACCTTTTCCATTTCTTAAACAAAACCAAGGCTGCACGCTGGCGGCGGCTCGCTAGGCTGAGGCTTGGGCATTACGACTTACGTGTTTCCCCCAGGGATTTCCTTGTCGTGAAACTTTAGTAGGGAAATATGTAGGGCGTTGGCGGAATTTCTCATTTTGGGGGAAGAAAATGGATTTAGAATTCACGTACTAAACTAATTAGTTGGATTTATACTTCCATATCATTTTAATTAGTGGTCTGCCCTCTTCTTCCTTGAATTTGTTGAAGAAGGACGGCAAACTAACTGATTCACTTTTGTAATCGGATTCATGATTTCGTGATTCGGTTCCCCATGGATTTCCATGCCTTCGTCGTCCAAAAAATCCACGCGCGGCGAGTATGAAACCAGACGGCGTCTCCTTCAAACGCAGTTGTTGTCTAAATCTTAACACGTTCGGCCCCATTTTTATTCGGCACGGATCCATGGTACATTTATTTCTGACCTAACCTGAGTATTCCTTGGTGACGACAAAAAGGGATTGCGTTTGCCTCGATTCTTCCAGTCCCGATTTTAATCATTCTATTTATTTTCCTCTACGCAGTACGGACAACTTGAAGCAAAGTGCCAGTTTTATTTACATTCAAATGAGCATGCAAGAGCTTTTATCCCTAGCCTCACGCCTGGGTTTAAGGGAAAATTAGTTTCTGGCTCGGAAACCGTAAGCCATTTTATTATTATCTAATCTGAACCACCCGTTAGGCAACTGTCTCGCCATGCCAAATGCCTTGAGCGCAAATAATGTTTGATCAAACCGAGTTTGCCTTACGAGATTGATTTTGGGGAGGCGGGGATGACGCGCGTGGGGGTAATTTTCCATATTGGTTGACTTGTGTTCATAAAAATGGCGGATAAGAGAAACAATATCCAATAGACTGTAAATTACTTTTTATCTTTTGTGAGGAGTTTGCAGATGAAGTCCCGGGCATCATCCGAAATGTCATCAAATGAATCATCATCAAAGTCAAATTTTGCGATTGTGACATTGGCCATGGTCTCCACATCTGTTTCTCCCATGAATGGTGAGAGTCCGGAGAGGAGGACGTAGGTAATCACGCCCACGGACCACAGATCAGTTGCATAAGAAATGTCATCAAAATTTACCACTTCTGGGGCCACGAATTCTGGAGTACCGAACAATACCTAGTACAAGGGGTTAAATACGAATCTTCAAGTTTTGAATAACGTTTTTCTCAATGTCAATGTAAAGGCGCAGAAATCAAATTGCATCAAATTGCAAAGTCAGGCAAGGCATTTCACATAATTTGCACCGTAAATTTCAAAGTGGGGTATGCAATTCTATTTGATTTCGGGAAAGTCAAATCCAAAGTGCACCAACCTGTAATCTCTTGGATGGATCAAAGAAACGTGCCAAGCCGAAGTCAATTATTTTGATTCGATTTCCATTTTTGGAAAGACACATGACGTTTTCCGGCTTCATATCGAGGTGGAGGATGCCTTTGGAATGTATGTATTCGATGGCCTCACAGATTTGGCGTACAAAAACTGCACAGGCTCTTTCCGTCAGAATAAATTCATCCTGGATTACCCGATCAAATAGCTCTCCACCGCTAACCCTGAAAAGTAATTATTCCAACCCATAATTACATCATCTGCTCTTCCATTTTTATGTATTTCCTGTCAAATCCAATCATAAATTGTGCACAATTTGGGGCAAGGACATTTCGGAGCAAGTGCCCTTCACTATTTATTATCAGGTGTGCAGTTTCCATTATTAATCACTTTTTACGTAAACGGTTGAAAAATTCTCAAATTCTGCGTACACAATTACATTGGTAAGGCCACTCATTAAATGACAGAAATAACTGTATTAATATTTGTGAAAACTTGAAAGGATATCGTAGGAAATGTGAAATTTCGTGAAATTCTGTGAGGGATTCGCACAATTTGACACATTTCCTGCTTTACTGCCACAGTCCATAAACTTCGAGGAATTTCTCGCGTTTAAAGGACGACGGAATAAAAAAAAGGCGACTGAGGGGGTAACGGAACTGCGAAGTATGTGTCAACCTGCCAAAAGTTTTAAGATTTTATAACAAGACAAGTCATGGTTTGGCGAGACACAAAGCGAAGGGTTTGTCTACGTAGTAGGAATGAATGCCTTCGGCGCGGGTGGACACTTAACTTTCGTACGTGCGTACGTACAGTATTGAAATGAACAGGTAACAAATTTAATAATGATGAAGATGAAGATTGAACTAAGAGATTAATAGCGGAGGACAATGAGTTGGTTCCAACCACATGTGGACGGAGCAACTCATTGGACACATGCGGACCATGGGTGCTTCGAGAGAGAACAATTAAGAGATTTAATTTTTTAATTTAAGGTGTCTAAGTACGTCCACTTACATCTCAAGGACTAGACACATCTCATCTAGATTCACGTCCTCAATAGCATCAAACAACTGAATCAATCTCGGATGTTGTAGAGTCCGCATGATCTCTATTTCTCGCTCCACATTCTTCCTCTCTTCCTTCTTCTTTGTTGTCACCACTTTGGCTGCGAGCATCAAGCCTGTGTTCTTGTCACGACATCGGTACACGCGCCCAAACTTACCTCTGTTCATATCATATTCCATTTTAAGATACTCAAATTAGTCGTAATTAAAGAATTCTATGTCAGATCTTATCCTAAATACTACGTAGTGCAGAAAATATGAGTGGGGATTTATTCACCCACGGAATAAAACCTAGACGCGAAGAAGATTTAAGTTTGGCAATTAATCTGATTAAATGCGGATGCTCAGTGGGCATATACCACAGTCAACATGAGAAAGTAAATACCACTTCATATTCACGTGGGTTACAAAAAAAGTTGTTGGAATTCACTCTATTTGCCAATTTTGTACAATCTCTCAGCTTTGCCAAGAAACGACCTGGCGCCATTCTAAAATTAATGCAGTTATTATTGGCATTGATGTGGATTTTTTTGATGTTGGGATTTATGTTAGAATACAAGTTTAGCTAGGAATAAGCCTCTTCCTTTCAAGATGCTAACAAAGTAGTTCCCTTAATCCAATCCTAGTTTGGTTTGAGTCGAGTCTGTTTTTTAAAAGTAAAAATTGGGATTTATTCATTGCGAATTTGTTTGCACGACTGAAAAGACTAGAGTTACATCACTTGGTTTGCTCCATGAATTCAAAATTACATACATAACTAAAGAAAGTGGTCTTTGGATTAGGATTAGAGGAGATACTCCATTCAGTTAGAATGACTTCTTTTGCATAACAAGCGTATTAAACGACGTTTAGCCTTGCATCCACGCATTCTCCTTTGTCCCAAATCCCTTAATTGTTTGCAAAATTACAATAATCATGTTTTCACACTTTTTTCTTACCTTCCAATTTCATCCAACACTTCGTAGGCTTCACGAATACTCGTTCCTCGCCTAATACTGACATCTCGGTAAGGAAATGTGGGCTCCAGCTCTACAAGTATAACAACAAAATTAGCAAAAGCAAATAAAAACACTGCAATTTTTTTTACCAGACGCTCATCCTGAAACATGTAGTGCATAACGTGTACGTGTGACACTTGTCTAAGCACTCATCCCTGCATAATAATTATGGTCCAGTACATGATGATTAGTGCTAATCACTCATTCAACACTTCAATCTCACTCATCTCCAACCCTAATTTCATTTCATTTAAAGGGCGTCCACGTCATGTTCAGATTAATAGTTATAGTCCAGAAATTAAGCAAACAAATAATCTTCCTTCTTTCACCAACCCATCAAATTTTAATTCACTTATAAAGAAGAACAAGGGACCACGTGCCCAATTGATTGCCTGAAAGTTATTATATGATGTGCCATATTCAGGCGAAGGTACAAGGTTCTGTTTGTCGTCCATTTTCCTGACTATGAAAAAAAAACCCGGAAATCTGGTCAAGTGTGCATCACATCTTCGCATCATGATCATGCATCCCATGTGTACAGAAACTCTTGTTTGTACTCTACATAAAACGCATCCTCTGCAAATCAAACTTTGCTGAGCAATGACAGAAATTCCACGGCTCTTGTTGATTTGCCCTAATATTGACGACTGTCATTTCTTTGGTTTACTTCTTTTTTGCTTTGCGTCCATCAAAAGTAACTGCTCTCATGAATGTGTGTACATGCACTCATTTCCAAAATAAACCGGCTGACCAAGCAGACCACAGCCATGGTATCTTAATTTGGTCATTTGCATCCACAAACATGTAAGAAAATAATGCAAATCCGAAGGGAGAGAAACAGAAATGATTTTGAACTTACCATCAATGGGATCGGACTCGTCGACGATAATCATAGTGGTTGTGGTTTTAAAAGGGCGGTCCAAAAACTCCTTCTGTCAATTTAGAAAAACATTGTTCATTCTTAGCTGTATGCGGGGATGCCTTAACATATTGCTGTTTAAGCAGTAACTACTAATTACTGGGACTGACTGAAGGAATGGCAATGGGAGTCAAACAAAAAGGGAAATCTAAATGACTTCACGGAGCTTTGCGCGCGAATCCTGCTGGATAAGTTTTTGTCTCCCTCACATTTAAATTTCATTCAAGTTTAAGTCCACTAGTAATTGTTTGGGTTGATGTTTGCCTTATTCGGATACGTGGACAAAGCACCTCCCACAAACAAATCAAATCATCTACTCCGCCTCATTCCTCGTTCCATTCTACATGCATTCCTGTGTTCCTTTACTAAATGCTAGGTTCATCTCAGCGAAATAATTATGATGTACAATTTCTTCATTTGGATTGAATTACGATTTAGCAAATTGTCGGAGAAGATATTAATCCTAACATGCAATTATACTATATAACTCGCTTTTATCTCTGACTACCATCGTTCAGAGTAGAATTAAGGGCTTATGTAATTATGTACGAAGCGAGTTGGACTCCGACCTGATACAACAGAAGTTAAAACTCCAAGGGACGCCAACCGACCGCACCGAATAGCCGCATGATGCAAATAAAATTAAAAATAATTACTACTATATTTTTTAGGATCGCGCGGTTTGAGCCCCTCAGCGTCAATTTTAATAAATCGTTTAAATTACCGCAGTTTTAAAAGGATGTCCCCAAAAACCTTTGAAATGAAGACTCCCTTTCCTCACATAAACTTAAGCCCTCGCCTTGGAACAACTTTTTCCGGCCTCCTTGTAGTAATGAATCTATGTAGTTAGTATTCCTGGTTAATTTCTCCTCACAAATCACTTGTAACTACAAAAAAAACCACTTGTTAAGTCAAACAAACAGATTCCACATGCATTTAATCTTCGTCCGTCGTTAAACTAGGCTAAATGTTGAATATGTTTTTTGGAATGGAGCTCAACTCCACGACTGGGACGACTGTGCACTGCACTCACACTCAAAGTCTGACCCTGACCGCCCGCCCGCCCGACACTGACACAAATTAGTTTTCCACAACTTAACTTCCACCCACAACTCCACATGAAATAGAATCCCCCCTCACCGCACGCACGAGTCCATCCCAGGACTTCCTTCCACAATTAAAATCCTCTAATTTATTTCTCTTTGTTTGTGTTTGAGGAATTAAATGATAATTGGGAGGGCAGTGAAATTAGTTGGAGCGAGCGCAGCGGTGGTGGAACGGAGGAGGAGATGCAATGCTAATGTTTAAGATGGACAGATACAACAACGTACCGTACGTACAACAGGTACTGGGCTGGGCTCGACTGAGTAGACAGACAGAATCCACTACACCACAGATCTAGTTAAACTCCTGGCAGTTAAATATTATTTAGTATACGCCTAACTTGTATGTTTGGTTTTTTGAGGCAAGGACGTCGTGGTTCACATCTCGGAACAACAATGTGGCTCATGTACTCTACGTACGTACGCACACCACCTCAACTTACAATGCACCGGAGATTTGTTGTTACGAGCGAAGTAAGGGACGGCAAGAGGTACATGCAGAAGATGACGACGACGACGACGTTAGCCAGGGATGGATGATGATGAAGAAAAAGAAGAAGGCGATGGATGGTTTTTGAACAAGTGGAAGAACCAGATGATGCAAAATGAAGATAGTGTTTTGCTTTTTTTGGAGTGTTACTTCCTTGCAAATGGCACCTCGCTCCACAAGTCTGTCAAGTCAACTCCAAAATCTAGTCCCAGTCTGAGTCTTAATCTTGTCCATTTAGTGGTGAACTCCCTACCACCGCCTTCGTCTGTTGAAGAAGGGCCATTTTCAAGAACCACAGCGGAATACACGGGGCCCCTAAACTAACCCCTTCCTTCATTTTATCGTCCACTCAACTCCTTAAGCCAAAACTTGAAATCAAATGATTTGATGACTCCCTCGTCCTCCTCTCTAAAATGTCGTTTCCTTTCCAAATCATTTGTACTTATTCTCTGACACAATGAAACAGGTGTTGGTCATAACAAGAGGTGGGCCACCAAGGGATTCGCCAACCCCGTCTTCCTTTTCTAATCCTATTCCTCATAATTTAATTACAGGAAATAATTGTTATTTCCATTTTAATATCAAATACCACCACATTTGGAGGGAAAACTGGGTGGCTGATACAGATCAGAGCCAAAAGCAGATGCAATTCCCCTGATTTCAATCCCGTTGTCTCATTTCCCATCCGCCGCACAAATTATTGTAATTTAAATTGATGGGGGAAAATTCCCCTTCCTCAACAAAGGCCAATGTGGACAACTGGAAATGCACAATTTAAAATGACATTTGCTAAACAAAGCCCTGGGCTAATATTGATCCCCGTTATCTCCATTTTATAAGGTCACCGCCACTCATTATTAGTCATCCAGTCAGTCCTTGGAGTGGACGTCAAATTATAATTATCTCTGAGTTGGCGTGTTTAAAACAGGAGAAGGAAAATAAGGCAGGAAGTGAAGGTATGCTTCGGAGCATATAAAATCCGAGCAAGCCAATTCCCACGAAGGAAGGGAGGATGCGCGTTTATTTTTTTTACTGGTGAAGCTCTCATTTGAATATGGAATGAAAGCATGCAAGCAACAATGTATTTATGACATGACCTCTGCCTGATTGTGTGCATGCGTAAAATCCATGTCATGTTTTTATGCAACGGCATGCACCATCATCCCTCCCTTTGATGTGAAACACAAATAGTCATAGTAAATACTGTAAAATGTGGATTGCATTTATTGGGATCATCCGAAAAAAAACTGAAACTGAAGTGACCTTTTCCATCCGTTATGCCAAAGGAATTGTACAATGTCGTGTCACGTCTCAGTAGATGCAAAATTGATGGGAACAAGTGCAGTGAGTTCCCAAATCAGGAAAACTTGGTTCATTAAGTTACAGGGATGCGGATGGAGGGATGTTTCCCTTTTAAAAATACACAATGCTTGGATTCATTCAACGCACATAGTTCTGTGTTTGTGTGTGACAAACACACGTCAAGTACGTTCCACATTAATATATTCCATTGTTCTTTTCTCTTTGCTAAAAATGTGGGGGTGAGAAGGTGTAGGAACGAAGAGGGTGGAGTTCCCCATTACATCTAATCTCTAAAAAAAAATTCCCAGGATCCATCCAGAATATATTAAGGGCAGAGGATCACCATTCATCATCCATGCGCGCATAAGAAGGAATGTGGAGTCCGTCCATTAGTAAATGACTCAAAATTTTGTAGAGACAAGGAGCGGAAACAGGAATTGAAAGGTGAGTTTGATCCTAATGGCACTTCTGTGTACGGAATCAATTGTTTTAAGCGTGAATAGGAGATTAAGGAAGGAGTCCGCATGTGTTGGATTCTGACTCAATGCGTAATCATTTTCATTTGCGGTTGTGAAATGATGGTGTCTCCCATTTTCACACCTCCACGGCCTGGAAGTGGAAGTCAACTAACTTTAAAGTGCGGTGTGCCTTATGGTATTTTTACAGTAGGTGGGATTCAAATGAATTCCCAATCCCATGCCATGGTTTGCCTGCCACTTACTGCAATTCGCGAAGAGAAGCGGAACCGCGAGATGAAGACGGGAGCGGCTTGTGTTCACCGGACCATGTAATGACATTTTAACTCCTAAAGGATCCCCCATTTGCATGAATGGAAAGAAAAAAAGTCATTGTGCTGGATGGAAATAGAAGGTGCGAAAAATCCCTGCAAAACACTTGGTGTCAAGGGCATGTGCGGAATGCGGAATAAATCTAAAGTGGAAAGCTAATTCAATTGAATTTCTACACAAACACCGGTTGGCCACTAACTCACAACGTACTCCCCTCCATCTCAAGCTCTCACTTCAGATTTTTTTTGATAAAGAATACACGTCCAAGCGTTCCTTTGGTCACAAGTCAACAGTTTTTCTACGATTTCCGCAAATTCATGCAGGGTTAAATTCTTCCTGCCTCTTGGCATGTGTCAGCTTCGTCGTCTTGGTTGGGGGCCTTCAATTCATTGGAAAATCTTATCTACCTTTAACTTTTGGGCTGAATGCTGCTCAAAACTTATTCTTAGGAAAATCCACAATATTCATACCTCAGATTGCATAAAAAAATTAATGCCACATCTAATTATATTCCGTTTCGAAAAGTGCAGGGATTTTTCCCTTGTATGCTTAATATTTCAATTCTCAACAATTTGATTGACGTTAGCGGTTAACCAAATGCGAGACAAAACACATTTGCGGAAATTGAAAAATATCTGTTTGTTCCCAGCATTTTTACTGGTGGGAATAGCGGGAGCATTGCATTATATAATAAAGGATGAAGTAGAATATGGCGCTCAGTCAAATTCAAGTCTCTCAAAATTTGTCCACGGTCTTTCCAGGGGAACTTCATAATTCCAAGTGTTTGAGAGGAGGTAGTAGGTTTTGGAGAATCTGAATTTCAAATAGTCTAATGCATACGTCATACAATGTCGGTGCTTTACGATCCGATGTCAAACTTCTTTTCCTAACATTGGATTATATTAAGTACATGGATTCATGCTTGGTCATAATCGATTACAAAATTATGCATCCCCAACTCTTGTGTGAATCAATACAGAGAAACAGGCACCTAAAGAAACGTTCAAGCACTTCATTCTAGTTTGCCTTTTATTTCAACCAATGTGTCCCATGTAATATTTAATTATTTTCAAAGTCATTCGTAATCATATATCATACCGGATGCTCCTTTAGAGGCACAACAAATAATATTTTCTCATAAGACATGTTTGGAATGAGTATTGTCGGGGTACAACGGGGAATGCAAAAAATCCAAGTCACCCAAATTGCTTGAGTTGATGAACAAATGACTGTACTACTGTCATGTATTGCACATCATAAAATATTATTTCTCCATTGCGAAAAAAATAAATTGGTATTTAAAATTAAGCAATCATAATATTAATTCAAAATGCCTTTAGCAAAGCCGCTTACAGGGAATTAATTACTTCCAGCAATAAGAGAAATCTCGAAACTCGACCACACCAAGCAAGGCTGAAGTTATCATTCGGGTAATGAGCAAATTGCACAATTGGTCACCATACATTAAAAAGCTATACGAAATTAACACTAAAATAATCGTTTGCTGAAAATCCAATTAAGGTTTATTACTGAGGGGGCGAGAAGTGTAAAAGTCGTATCGTGTAAAAAATAGGATCGATAAATTATTCGGCCAGCTTTCATTGCTCGTTAATTTTATTTTGAATCCTGATCCCAATCCTTATGAAATGCACCCGTATCTTGACAACTATCTCATTAATTAAATTCTGCCACTACTCATAAATTGACACGGAATAAGTGCGTCGCTCAAATCCAATTTGGTTATCCTTATTGCTCACAATAATTACTCACACATACATGCGATCGCGATCGGTTCCTAATCTTTGCAAGCTAATTCAATTGTATGGAATGGATAACCCATTAAGAGAGGATTAAATTGGATAGCCCAGCTGGTCATTAAATCCCATCAACTGCGAAGTACGGAAGGCGAAGAAGGCGGGTGTTTGACGGTGTGAGAATAGAAAGTTTTCCTCATCCTTTTTTCACGTAATGATTTAGTGCAGTACATTTTATGGCAGGTTTTGGCATGTGGGTGGAAGAAAAGAAAAAACTACGTTTGACGGCCAAAAATATATTAGGTAAAGTGCTTTTGTTAAAAGCGCGTTAGCGGGGCGGCGGGCTTCGGTATAAAGCTTCGTTTTATTACCGGAATGGATGTGTTCATCTTTGATTGTAAAGTCAACAAGGGGGAACTAATAGACAAGTAGTAAAAACAGAAACCAAATACCTTCCGAAGGAGTAAAATGAGTTGAGGCCGGAAGTAACACCTTCTCCAGACGAGCGGAGTTTGAGAACTTGAAGTCCTCTTCAAGAAGTTTCTTCCTTCCACAAAAGAACTATCCTGGCACTCAGCGTTCACAAGAATCCAACAGTTATCTCACTTTTTTCTACATTAATACATGAACAGAGATTATATAATATTATGTCTGCATTTGGGGTTTCACACAGGTGTTGCACTTTCGCCGGATTTGAATTATAAATTCCGCTGTTTTGACCTGGAACGAGGTAGACGCGACAAGTTGTACTTCCAAAGCAAAAATGAGCACGTAAATAAACAGTTTAGTTAATGTGTTGTGCATGTAGCGTGCATAAAAGGTTTTGATTTTGACAACACTCACTCTCACGCAATGAATCACTGGTGATGAGGACCATACTCACCTGTATCTTCCTTAATAGAATAATTAAAAGTGAAACGTGGTGCTTCAAAACTTAGAATGGAACCAATTCAAGGATTTCAATTTGAAGCAACTACAATTATTTGTGAACTTGGGATTTTGAAAAACCAAGTTTGTAATTAATTTGCAGAGCTCTGAAGGCGTAACGTGTTACGCTGAGGACGACTGAAACGGGAATGCAAAATCCTGACGAAGGCATCGGCAAGAAGTGGGGCTGGAATCTTGAGGATTAAAAAAGAGCTCCTCCATCTCAACCCACACAAACCACAGTTTCTTCACGGTCGTCTTCGTCTTCAGCTCAGCCAAGGCATGCTTTCATTCCTGCTCATTGCATTTAGTATCATTACAACTCGTAAGGTCTTAACTCCAAGTATAAGGCATTCCAACCTTCCCTTCCTCAAGATGGGGAAAAAAATGACATAAACAGAAGCCAAAATTAGAAATCCCGTCAAGTGCTGGGCTCTGACAACTCTCCAATTAATGCAAATCGATTGTATTTACCAATTCAAAACCCATTTAAATAACTGAAAAAACGATGGGCAAGACTGAAACATCACATTGTCTCAAGAGGCAAACATTATAGTCTCTCGGTCTTGGAAGTTAACTTTACGGATTCTACTGATCGTTCTCAAAATTGTATTTGGTGTGTCTATGAATATGAATGTTAAATAAGTTTGTTGAATTCTTGAGCCCTTTCTCCCTGCAAATCTTTATTTTATTTAGAAATGCTTTGTTTAATGATTCAAACTGCATCCGTTTGTCTTGAAGTTCCTACATAATAGTCAAATCCAAACCTTAGGAGACTCAAAATTAATGGACACTTTACTTTGAATAAATTGAGGGAACTTCAATACCAAGTAAAACACGCAAACTTCGACCTGCTTTGAAATCCTTCGTGTATTTTGTACTGAACTATAAAATTCCCTATGGCTTTTCGCACAAATAAATGGTTGGATGGAAAGAAATAAACAGTAATAATAAAAAGGTGACACTTGATTCTTAATGTTGAAATGTCATGAAGGCAGGACGGAACAAAGCGCATGAAAATTCTAAACGCTCAGAGTAAATACAACTTGGCTGTTCAAATTGAAGGACCGTTACGTTTTGAGAGCGGCATTAAAACCTTTGACAGTTCTGTCCAACAAGTACATTACATTTACATTATCAACCACCGACATATTTTCGAGTGAACCACGAGAATTCCACGGCGCGACGACTGACTGTAATCGAGGCTTGAAGAGTTGCAAAACACAAGACGAGGGCAGTAAAATACAACTGTACTCCATTGCCATATTGCAATCCCTATTTGTATTGTTAAGACTCAATAGAATCATTGTTGCCTTCAAAAATTGAATATTTTAAAACAATTGCAAACTTGTGTCGTGTTTCACAAGTAAACACCTGCAGAATCATGTACATCATAAACTTTTGACAGCAGACGATGAGCACCAAATAATCAAAATCCTTAGCCCAAAACTCGGAACATAATTGCATGGCACGAGGAAGAGAAAAACGTGTTTCACTCGCATTTAACGTATGAACAAAAGGTTATGTTCATGACATTCCTTGCGTTCAATTCGTGACCTCCTAGCCACACATCTTGGCCAAGTCAATGCGTATTCCTGCTCACAGATGTATTAGAAGGAGAATCTAGATGAGTTACTATTTGTGATTTGAACAGATCACTGAATAAACAACTAACTTGAACAGTATTGCCCTACAGTTTAGAATTCACTGTGAGAGGCCGGTTTGGAGCCTGAATTTTACTTGCTATTTCGCAGAAGGTAAATAAATCAGTTCCGAACTGATATCAACTTGATGAGTGGCATTACATTGGAAACAACTAGTCAATTAAATAGCTCGTTTCTTTTGCTGACCAGACCAAAAACAGTTTTCAACAAGGTTTGATTTATCGGTCATGGAAATAAATTTTTACTACCAAAAATTCGTTCCGCTCCTTAAGTCAGGACATAAAATGCCTCTGCCGTATAATGAACTTTCTGAAACAATAAATAATAATGTATTTTACTCCCTGAGACTGCTATCATCATTATCGTTTCGCATGAGGCATATGAGTATCTTCAAAGTATTGAACAATTTCGTATCACTGAGCCAGCTGCGCCAATTTAGAAGGACAAGTAAATTGATTTTTACGTAGTCGATCATACAAAATGCGCTTGTAGAAAATAATCCCCTACTATTACGACGCGATGTGCCGGCAATTTGCAATTCGCAAAACAGCACAGTTACAACGCAACAAAATAGGATTGCAAAAATATTTTTGAACAATCATGCCATAGAATATAAAATCCTTTCAGACGATTCTGAAGCCAACAATGCAGTAATGTAAGGCTCCTGTACAAAATTCCATTATCACGACACATTCTTCAACACCTGCCAAAATATATTTCATTTGTAATATAGCAAATTATGTTATGTTGGTCCGGATCATGACGACATGCGTAACAAGATAGCAGGTCAGTTCATTGTTGTCATCCATTGTCACAGAGATCGCTTGCTCCACATCTGCAACCCCAGCAAGATCACAATACAAACAAATTGCAAAAATGAGAGTTCTGTTTACTCCACGGATGCAATTGAAGCAATGATAAATTTCAGTTTGGCATGGAACCGTACGCGTATAGTTCGCACACTTCATCAATTGAAATTGCACAATTTGATTCTGCTACTCTTGCTCCACACGCACACGACATACTCTTTTCGCTGTGGATGTGCCGTGCCATGTGTAATTGTACAAAAGGCATTGGCATTCGAGCCAAGTAGTTGTAGTAAGTTGTAGATAGTGGCTGATCTGTTGTTCCTTGAGTTCCTTTATTCTTTGCCAAAAAAACTCACAGTGTTTTTTTCTTGTCATTTAATTTTCCAAATAGTGCATCTGAGGCTCCAACCCAAAAACTCAGCTTAAAGAGCCTCCGACGCTTCAGGAGCACATCATTAATTTGCTAATGTTGTTACAATATACGTCGGAATTTACTATTGCATTGCTTTATTTTGTCTTTAGTTTACGACACAAAGCACCACTTTTACCCTTTTGCAAGCAAAAGCAAATGTATGTAGCTTCGAAGTCGAGCCTGAACATTGAACAAAATTGTGTTGTATTTCACTGAGCTTCTGCTACACAATTTTCACTTATCGCCAAGTTTTCTCGAATGCCAGACGGAAAATATGTAGCTAAATGCTACGGTGCAACGGGTTTTCCAACTGGACATCAAAGGACATTTTAAACAAAATGTACCAAGCGTGAAACACTTGTTTTGCCTTTGAAAAATATTAATATCTCTCGGTCTTCTCTCAATACATTAAATTATAAGTAACTTTAGATAAAAAGGGGTATATAATAGATCGGTGGGACAGGGATGCATGCAGTTAAGATCTGCTAAGTTCTTATACCGAACCTTAAATAAAGATATAGAAAGAAAGACAATGCAATCAACTCAACTTTTATATTAAAAAAAATTGATAGGTCTGAATCAAAATAATGTATTGCATTAGCTTAACTAACCGTTTGCCCAAGTGTCGACTAGTTGAGAGAATCAACTAGTCAACACTCCTTGTTTTTGTCAAAAGTTAATAGCGATTATGTATTCGGCACAACGATGGTTGTCATTCCATTTTTGAAAAAGGAAATCCCTTATAAGCTGTCAATCGATGTTTATCGTCAAACTAAACTTGGATTCAAAACGATTCAAAAGTAATGTTCGCTGCGTCAAAATTTACAGAAATCAATTTGGCAACTAAAATAAATCAAAACAGTTTATTGCCGAAATTCGATTCGCCGAGGATTGCTTATACCTCGATTACAATCTCTGCGCCGTTGTATAAAACTCATCCAAAAATATCCGATTCCCAACCCTTTAGAGGATTGCGAAAGCGAACGTAAACTGAAGATTGGATTGGTTAATACGTTAAGCTCGTGAAAAGGGAACGACCGAATCGGTTTAATTTTAGGACGTTCGAGATGAACGGTTCCATTAAATGGTTTATACTGCTTGTTTATACGACGACGAACGCGGTTTGCTGAAGTCTTAATGCTATAATGTATTTTACGTTGACCCATGCTGGCGTGTGCCTCCTCCACATGTCTTTATGAATGAAAACCTTTTACGGCTCCAGGTAATATATCATCTGCTTCTTTTGCAACTCTCTGTAGCCCACACAAGAATCACAAATAAATCTTTTAGCTGTATTTCTAACCCTCTTGCAGAAAGAGATAACGGATGTTTGGCTCAAAGTAAATGTTGTAATACGAAAGATGCAAGATGGAATAAACTTTAATAGTTATGGAAGTACTTTCTGCTTTTGTCAAATCTCTCGCTTTAGCAGTTGTCCTTTTGAACTGTTAGTTCCGGTTGCATATTATTACTTTCAAGTAGAACAGACTAGCCATTAGCCGTTTGCTTAATTCTGTAATGTGATTAACTTGAAACAACTTTCGGAATTGAACTATAAGCTAATCGTAAGTCTGAGGATTGACTTATTAACAGCTTGAGTGACCTTCGGATATTCATTGATGCTACCATATCTAGCTAGCCAGCTAACTCGTAATGTTTGGAATTGAACTGAACTAACTATTGACCATACACTAAATCTGAGGATTAACTCCTACCAGCACGAAATTTTGAAATTTATAGGCATTGCCAAATCTAGCTAGCAAGTTGTAGCTAATCCAGAAGAGTCACCGATGAAAGATTGCCAATAAAACTTATCATCAGGCATAAAGACTCTACTCTGAGAAATTTCATTTCTCAAAGCGTTAACTTCAGTTTCCTTTGGGGCCTGTGTCAGCAATATAATCCTTGCTAAATCCATGCAAATGGTGTCAGGCCTGCCAAATTAATTTTACGACTTTTGAGAACACTTAGATGTCAGACTAAATGCAATTAAAAACTAGTAAGCAGTTAAGTCAGAACCAGAATTTTTTTATTGGGCTGCTCAAGCCCAAACCAAATGAACCAGAATCAAAAATGGAATTAAAAAATTTAACGGTAGGACTTCTGGTAACGTGCCCGGGCTCCTGGACCGCCGAACTTCTTTGGCTCGCATCGCCTGGGATCAGCAACAAGAAGACTTCGATCGTATTGAGTCAGAATGTCCTTAATTTCCTTCTTTGATGCCTCATCCACATCTGGAAACATAATAAGCAGAGCCACTTAATATCAAATTTGAAGAAACTTTCAATTAAACGACTAGACCTAAGAAAATTTATCGTATATCACACGAGGGATCCAGGAGGACTACTAAAAAAATGAGTAATTTAAAAGCCAAAGCTAATGACTTCAAACAGATTATTAAAATCGGCAAATTATACATATCGAGTTGTTATGCCCCAGTAGAGTATCAGCTGAGCATCTAATACAAGTTGAAAAAGTGGTTAATGGTTACCAAACAACTTACATTTTTGATAGTATGCTACAAGAGCCTTGGAAATTGCTTGTCGAATAGCATAAACTTGTGCCACGTGTCCACCACCTTTGACTCGAACTCTGATATCAACATCCGCAAATCGATCCTGTTGGTTATAAAATTATCCTTTATTAATAAGGCTTCTACTAACATCCGTAGCAATAAAACTCCATTTTTAAGTTTATTTATTACCTTTCCGAGAAGAAGGATTGGCTCCATAAGCTTGAACTGGAGAATCTTCGGTTCTACCAACTCCAATGGGCGCCCGTTAACTTTCAACAAACCACGTCCACTCTTGCAGTAGGCTACTGCCGTGGCGGTTTTCTGAAAATAGCAAAATTAAATTAAACAGGTTCAAATAATTTCATTTCCTCATTCCCAGTCGGCCCGAATGATACCCCTTTCCATAAAGAATCCGACAATTTGATCTAATTAGTAATAAACCACAAGTCAGGCTTTTTTAACTGTCGTCCATGTATATAGGTATTGATAATTTGGCCGGTCCGGCCTCAAAATCCGCACCAGTCTCCATGCGGTTCCAATAAAAATCCTGTATTTCCCTTACCTTTCTTCCAAAAACCTGAACGGACTGGATCTCCGGAGCGTCCTTAGCCTTCATACTGTGCATTTTAAGACCGGTGGTCACTTAAAAAGTGGAAAACTATTGGGTCAAAAGTCACAGTCTTGCTTCGCGTTAGCTTTCCGCCTGGGAATGAATGCGAGTCTCCGACCACGATGCAAATGGAGAGGAAATGGGAATGGAGGCAGAGGGCGTTGAAGGTGGTGGGTTCACATGCCACATTTCCTTCCCCAACGACTTTGGGTTGGCATGGGATACGCTCGGCTAACAAATGCGGCAAGTCGTGTAGAGTGCCGGCTTTGCTTTGGCCTCAACAGCGCACACGACCACCGCGCGGTACAAAATCCCCATCTCCGTCATGTGGAATTGAGAGGAAAACTACGAAGGGAACAGTTGGAGCCAAGAAAAAGGAAACCACGTCCAGTCAGAAATAGACTAGGTTTGAATCAGTCAATACCTTCCCTCCAGTTGTTTGTAGTTAGTTGAAGGGGACAGAGTGCAAGTCAAGTACCCTAATCCTGCATCTGCGGGAGAAGGAAATAAATGGAAATGGCCAAGGAAGGGTCAGGCAGCAGCAGCGGGGAGGCACAAGCAGTTGTCGTTGAGGTTGAACCCGTATTACCAAGGGCTGAATCAGAAATTCCAGACCCTGAACCAGAAGTACCAAAGGCATGGGAAAATCTCCATATTCCAGCGAGCTTCGTTACCAAATGTCAGGTTGAGTTGGGTGAGTTTTGACTCCCAGATAATTCAAACATGGATATATATTTAAGTTTTTTAGAAATGTAAAGAGGTTTATAATGGGTAAATGCATTCTGGGTTTCAGGCTTGGCGAAACCCACGGCTGTGCAGTCGGCGTGTATCCCCCCCATTTTCCAAGGGCTAAACTGTTTGGCTAGTTCACCAACGGGAACTGGTAAAACCCTGGCTTTTGCGATTCCGATGATGTCTAAACTGTTTCGTGATCCGTACGGTGTCTACGGGCTCGTTTTAACTCCGACGAGGGAACTGGCCCTTCAAATTAAGGAACAGTTTCAGCTCCTTGGTGGGCCGCAACTTAAAGTGTCAGTGATTGTTGGAGGCCAAGATATGCAGGTTCAAGCACAAGAGTTGGGACGCCGACCTCATTTCGTGATTGGCACACCTGGAAGGTGCGTCCAGAGACTATTCTGAAATTTGAAGCAGTCATTTCTGTTATTAGTATATTAGCCATATATAGCCAATAGCCATTCATTTAGTTTTACAAATATAGGCTGGCGGATCATATGGAGACAAATAATGAGATGTGCAAAGATATCCTGCGCTACATGCAATTCCTCGTAATTGATGAGGCAGATAGGGTTTTAGATGGACAGTTTGATGAACAGTTGGCTGCTATGAGGAACTTACTTCCACTCCATATTCAGATTTTGCTCTTCAGCGCTACTGTTACGGAAAACCTTCGGGAAATTACCACAGTACTTATGGGGGAAAAAAGAGTGAGTTTGCATTCGAACATAAGTAATACTATTGAGTTCAATCAGTTTTTTCAAGTTTATTTTATTGAAGCATATTAAAAGATCATCTTATTTGTTTCAGCCATTTGTCTACAATCATTCCAGTAAGGAACCGGAGAAGACACTGAATGAAAAATACATCCTTTGCCCACCGGACTTTAAGGATGGTTATCTCATTAAGCTTCTGACTTTGATCCGTGATCGAGAATACGAAGACACAATCAGATCTATCATGATATTTGCTCCGACAAACAGGTGCAACATTATTTATTATTTCATCATTTTATTTATTAATTCATGACTATAATTATGAACGTTTTAGAGAATGTGAGATTCTAAAAACCCTGCTGGCAGGGATGGGGTTTTCTTGTGCGGTATTGCATTCAATGATGCCACAAAAAGACAGGATTCGTGCTTTAGTGAGCTTTCGATCCTGTTTTGTTCAAACGTTGATTTGCACGGACATTGCTAGTCGAGGTAAGCTTGAAGATACTCTAACTAAAGCTACTCAACTGCATTACACTTTAGACTAGTATCAGTAACCTGACTGATTTAAAACATATTTTGGAAATTTGAACGCAGGACTCGACATTCTTGCTGTTGATCTCGTAATAAACTATTCCATTCCTATGCCAGTGGATTATATACATCGTGTTGGCCGCGCTGGTCGAGGTTGTGTCAAAGGGACTGCGATTTCACTAGTTACACCTCGGGACGTGAAATTCTTGAAGAACGTTGAAGAGTCTACCACTCGACTAATGACTGAATACAAAATTGAAGGTAATTATTTTATTTTATGCTTCAATGGTTTGGCCGGATGCCATTTGGTAGACAACAGGTTTAGTTGGGTAATTATTTTGTTATTCTTGACATTGTGTGGCTAAGTAGCAAGGTATGAGTTGTAGTCAATAAGCTAAACATAAAGTTCGTACCTTTCCCTTCAAAAATTCTGCATCATTCAATTATGCCTTCAATTATTTCACGTGCAAGGTGTACTAGTGCAGTTGTATTGAATTCCATTTTCGGTTACAATTTTATTTGCAGAAAAACAAGTATTAACTATTCTGAAAGAAGTCTCGGCTGCCAGAAAGACTGCGGCCGTGGGGTATGAAGGGAATAACGAATTCGAAGAAAGGAATCGAGTCAACAAGAGAAAGGCTAGAATCATGAATGGGCAGAGTCCTTCGTCATCCTCATCTAGTGAAGCGGATTCTAGTGATGACGAATTGGTCAAGGCTACTGTTGTTGCGGCGCTGAAGAGACAGAAGTTATCAAACGAATAGGTGGTAATAGCTTCTTGATCTTGTACTACTGATTACTACTCGCTACTGAAAAATAAATACTCCCGTAAAGCTATTATTTTCAAATGTATTTATTTATTGCTGAATGCACAGACATTTTGCCTTAGTCAAGCATCAATATTGAATTGTGTATATTAAAGGACCATTTAAAGAACGGGTATACAAAACATCGGCCTCGAGTGACGAAGTAATTATCTCTTCATCGACGTCGTAGGAAAATATAAAGTTGTCCTGAATGGGTTCCAAGAATTCCTGGTAATCACCAGATGGGATCATTCTGACCCGATTTTTCTCACGGTAGTAAAATAATTTCACTTTTTGTGCATCTGGCAAATTTACATCAAAATTCATGCTCCAATTAAAAAACAAAACAAAATAAAATGATCAAGTCTGGAAAACCGTACCTTTGATTATTCTCTCACGAACCAACCGATTTTTAATTTTCTCCGTTGAATCCCCATGGAAAATAGGAATTTGAGTTGAGAAACATCCACACATTTGCTGCGGATTTAGAAGTTCAACGCGGACACAAGGCTCACTGTAAAATGTAATCTGAGGACTCCCTGGACAGCAATCGTCCCTGATTGTTTCGCTAGGACTTTCCTGCGTAGGCCGAATTAATATTCCCTCGAGCTGTAAAACGACCAAAATTAAATGAAACGAATACTATGCGCAAAATAAATGTATGCTATCCAAATTATATATATATAGTATTAAATTCATACCTCAAGGGAATTAGCAAGATACGTCATATTATCTGATAACGTGTTCAACTCCGAAAACTCGGAGGTCGTTTTAAGAGCAAGGTCGAATCCGACATCCTCAATCCTATCTTTCATCTTTTGGACAAAAGGCATAACTCTCCTTTGATACTTTTTTAGTTCGGGCAACTCTTTGAACAGAGACGCCAATTCCTTGTTATCGGGAATAATGCCACGGTTATACATTTCATGCATCTTTTGCATGATGACCTCTTGCCAACATGGATATTTTTCAGCAACGTAAATTGTTGCATGAGTCGGCCTCTCAATTGGTTCCGCCTTCATGCCAGGCTTCATCTTCCTCGCGGCACCCCCCAAAAGAGTTGCTAGTCTTAAGCGGAATGTGTGAAGCGAATCAGCAAGGAAGGCACCAGCCTTTAAAATAATTAAATCCGGGCTTTCCCTTTGTGGCCAGACACTTTCGAAAAGTCCCGTACCCTGGAATAACCATTTCAGAAACATTCATTAGTGCTGAGCTCACGATTTGGAGAAATCGCCAATTGCTTACTATTACATACATTCCTAAATTGGCTCACTTGACTTACCCTCTTTAGCAAATGGCGCCAAATGTACTCACACAAGTGTGGGCAGAAGGGTGCCAACATAAATGTTTGATATGTGACATACTTCACAATCAAATCGACGCGCATATTTAATTCGCCTCCGACTAATTCCCGGTAATAATCCCGAAGAGACTGCATTTCATAGAAAGCAGTTCGTAGGCCTTCCTTGAAGAGCATTTGCTCCATGAACCTCCCGTTATTTTCCGCATGCAAATTTATTGCACTGTAGGTTCAAATAAAAATGGTGAAAATAGTTTGATTCCGTTAGGCACTGTAACACGAAAATGAGTGTTGGGTTAATTGGGTAATTGGGTACCTTGAGAAAAAGTGATCCTGAAACATGTAATCAAATAACATCTCATCACTTTTTCGATACTGTTTAGCGTTAGCTAAGAACTCCTTGACCCACTCAACAAAAGCATACAAACGAACAATCCCAGCCTCTACTGTTGAGATATTAAAGTTTGCATCTTCAATCGAGTCTCCAGCATCAGCCAAGCCGAATCGCATTCCGTCGGCACCAAACACCTCCAATGCTTCCCGCAATGTCATAAAATTACCGGTCGACTTGGACATCTGCATTTTACAGTAATTCTTTAGACAATCTTATTTAAATAAAGAATTAACCGAAGTTACCTTCTCATTGTTTAAAAGCAAGTGCCCATTTGCTCTAATTCCTTTAGGCCATTTTGACTCATCCTCTGGCCAAATGGCAATGTGGTTATAAATGTAGTAAGTCAAGTGATTTGGAACCAAATCTTTCCCCGATGCACGCAGATTAACCGGGTACCAATAAACGAACTCTTGACGAGCTTTGTCCAAAACGGCTTTTTCAATTGGGCAATCTGCCGGAAGAGGGGACCCAAAGAATACGTAATTCCAAACATCATCAGTTAAATCCTCATGCCTATTAATATACAAAGAACAGTTCATGTACTAACTAACGAGTTAATAGTGGGAGTGCAGTATAACAGATCAATGTCCACGAGATCTAGTGGACATAGCTTAGGGCTTAGACTTACTTGACGGGAGACCTATTGTACTCCAACATATCAGTGCCTTGTAAAAGATGTTTGACAGTGTAGTATGCCATGTAAATGGTAGAATCCGAAAGAGATTCTATCAACCATGACTTATCCCAGGGTAGTTTTGATCCCAATCCGTAAGTTCGTGAGCAAGCATGTTCTTGTATCCAGTCAAATGAAGCTTGAAAGTTTTTCTTCACTTCGTCGTGGTAAAGTTCCATATTATCAAGGTATTTGCGACCCGTCGCCTTCCAGTCTTTATTTCCATAATCCAAGTACCACTGGTCGCAATTGGCGACTACACATTCATCTCCACTCCTAATATTAAAAAAACAAAGATATAAATAAAGTAACAAGTAACACGACCTAACAAGGTGTTTGAACACTTTAACTACATTTGAATGAATTTTTCTATTACATTATTATGGTTTAGAATACTAGATGTCAGAAAATAAGAACCTATTGTTATTGTGGCTTTGACAACCAGAAAATATCCAAGTTTCTCAAGTATAGTACACGAGATACACTTTGTTGGAGTAAGATGATTATAGTAGTAAATTACCTTGATGTCACTTCCTTTTCGGGTTCCATGTAAATCAGTGCATTAGAATGTTTAATAAGGTCATCCTGAACAAGTTTCTTGCAATCTTGAACCTTCTGACGCTTATAAGGGCCTCTCATCATTATACCCTCGTAAAACCCTTTTAAGTAAACCAACTCCTTAGCCTCTTTCAATTTTTCCGTGTCATTCTGAGATTTGATATCCAGCATGCTACAAACATTCTCGGCAGACAAGTCCCCGTATATTGGAACCCTTATCGTTATAATCTAAGTCAATTACAACAGAGAAGTCAGTACATTTCGTCATTTTCGAAATCAAATGTGAATTCAATTATGAAGTAGTCTCACCGGTTTAAATGGGAGAACCTTCTCGTCAGAAATTCCGTATTTTTTTCGCAATGCCTCTTTTTCTTTTAAGTCCCTTAATGCAGCAAAATCATCTGGAGAATCTGATGGAACGGATGTGACAATCCCAGTTCCCTTGTTTTCTTTGATTGAAAGCATTGGTAAAGCATATATAACCGCATAACTTGTCAAAGGAGCTTTCAAAGCACAACCAAGTAACTGGTGTCCTTGTACTTGAAGCAGATACTTTGGCTCGGTCATGTCTTCAGATAAAATGCCCTGATAAGCCATGTTCCTTGCACTTCGTTTTGTGCAGATAAATACTCCATGGTTTAGAGTTTTTACAGCAACATATGTGATGTCAGGATGAAGCCAGCAGTTTGTCTGGCCGTACCTGCAAAACATTGTCATACAATGAGGCTGGTGATTTACAATAACAGATAGAAATAGCGAAGAAATTATTACATTGTTTCCGGGCGCAATGTTCCACACACAAGAAAAACGGCCTCATCTTTGAGTCCTTGAAGTGCTTCGGGATAAGGTTTGATCATGCTCAACTTAACTAGAACGTACTCCTGTGGCCCAACCCCTTCACCGCTAGCGCGATCATGATCCATACAGGGTTGATTATCCTTGGGACTAAAAATTGTGTATCTTTTCCCGAAGTTAATCTTGCCTCTAGACTTTAGAATGTTGAATTGCCATCGAATAAAGCTGTCATAGTACGGGTTAGCGTCAGTGGTTATGAAAGAACGTCTCCAATCAACCTTGGATCAAATATATCATTAATAACAACAAAATAGATTAACAGATTAAGAGTTTAAATTATACACATACGAGTATTCCCATCTTCTTCAAATCTTTTACAGCTACCGGTGGAAAATAATCCAACCAGTAATCAGCTTCAGCAAATGAGGCGATTTGTTCTTCAGGAATCTCAAGACTCTTCATGATGTCCCATTGGTATTTGGAAGTGCCTGCCTTAGCCACAGCCTTACTTTTCTTTCCTTTTGACTTGTCCTTAATTATAACTTCATCTGCAAACTTCTCTGCCAATTCATCTATACTGTCATCCTCCTCTGGAAATATTGGTGGTAATCCATAAAGTTCAATTTCACGCTTGATTTTATCAGCACATGCCTTGATAGGCATCCCGGTGCAGTGAAAGCCAAATGGAAATAGAGTGTCATATCCTTGCAGCCTCTTGTAACGGACCATAAATTCGCATTTTGATAGCGAAAATGTGTGACCCAAATGAAGACGACCATTCATGTAAGGGTATGGGAAGCACGTGAAGTACTTCTTCACTTCTTTCTTCTCTTCAACCTCAGCAGCTTCTTCGGAAAATGTATAACACATTAGTAAAAGCACCTTAATGAGTTGAATTAAGTAAAATTCCACACGAATTTTGTAAAATGAGGCTTTAATTTTGAATGTGGGTATATAAAATTTATTCCATTATTTTCATTGCCGTTAACACTACTAACCTGCTACATCCACTTTAGGTTTGGTTTGTTCAGCCTTCTGTTGTTTCTTTAGTTTTTTCCTCTCAGCTTTAGTAAGCTTAGGGGGTTCTTCCTTTGGTAGTGCCAAATCAGTGTCCGCTGGTGAATTCCCTTCAGATGTTTTTTCATTTTCCCATAATTCCTGAACAATGGTTTCTACGCTTTTCAGGAACTGGAGTTTGATGTTACTTTTCCTCTCCATTGTTAATTATATTTTTGACACAGTTGATAGTAGTAATGAAGGACCAGATGGAATTCACTGGCCTTCTTCCTCGAAGGATAAATTTGGACTGTATGCTCCGGCTCCAAGCTGTCCGCTTCTCTCTCTCTCCGTCGTCGGCACACTCTCCGAAGCGGCTCAAAATTGCCCACGCAATCCATCCATTTTTCACCAAGCCCCATGCCCATCTGAATTACCACAATAAAATTCTGATGAAAATCATATAAAATTTTGCATAAGAAATTTCACCAAGGGGAAGTAAAGAAAAGAAAGGATAGGCCAGTACTGTTGGACCAACAATAAACTTATGTGTATTTTTACATTTGGTGTATTGTGCAATTCTGCTTGCACTGCATTGCATTGGCTTTCCTTAGTTTTAGTTTTAATTTATTAGTCATTCAATTAATAAACCTGTAGAAAACTCTCTGATAACCAAAGACACTGACACTATTTTCTGCAAACCTGCAAAACGTCACACAAACGTAACAAGCCAAGAGAGTACTAGATATATTTTGCCAGTTAAAAATTGCGCTTCCTGTAAATTTTCTTGTTAAGGATATAGGTAACAATTGATATTTTTACTACAGAGCTAGGCTAGTTGAATAATGTTACAAATATAAAACATGATTTTAACATTCACATATCAAATTTAATTTCAACGCAAGCCATTCACCCACCATGTACAAATTTTGAAACTTCTAAAATATATTTTAGTCTATGACGTGCATCGTGCAAGTCTTAAACTGTCATTTCTTTCTCATTCGCAATTGTCGTTTTTATTTTTACAAACACTCCCTCACTGGCCAGGTCCAGTGCTCTAGTGCCCCCAGACAAGCTATGCAAAATAAATGTAATGGTGCCATAACGTCATAACATTTATGTTTAATGAGTAAATTTAAACTATTTCTACCAATTCTTTTATATATTTCAAACAATGAGACCTTTTAAAGGCAATTTCCTCCGACGTCACCACCACCGCACCCCAATGAAGTGGAAGTTCCATACTTGTATTGGATGTAGTAACTTGATTTGTTACGCATAACAGCACTTATAGAGACAGGACAACTAATAATAACATCACATTACAGTTTATTTGTTTGGATGAAGTGGAGATTACTATTGTTCGCAATACTGGACTGGCTGACAGACCACATTTTTTTCGCAAATAAGATGATTCAATCCTGCTTTATGTTTCTCCAAAAGATACTCGCATACTCGTGCGGTCCCAAGCTTCGCCAGGTTCACAATCTCATATTACAAAAATATATATCGACGGCTTTCGCATGTGAAACTTGCTGCGGAACATTTTCTGTAGAAAAATAAAATCTGGCTTGTTAAAAACAGGCGAACATTGTAATGGAGCTGGAGCATTTCCTTTCCTATTCCATCATTTTATTTGTAGCCATCAATGTTCGACTGCCAGAACACCTTGAGGCTGGAGCTAAAAAATCCTATGCTCATCGTGTTAGCATTCCTCTTCGAGTCTACGACAATAATTAAAAAGTTATTGCTGCGAAGTGCGAAGTACAGCGTCAGAAGCTCCGTTCCATTTTCATTTTACTTTCATTCCAGTCTTACACCCATTCCAGTGAGCTAGCAAATCATTACATTGTAAAATAAAAAGGAAATGTATTCCATAAAAAATCTGTTTGGAAATTCAACTAAAACTAATTTAGATATTAGGCGTCCGCCCACTAGTGCGAGCTCAACAACAGGACATTCCCGACGACAATACTACCGAAAACGGGTGTGTTTAATATTTTGATTTATTAATAATATCATTCGCATGCAGATTATCAGATGCTGTATACAAAAATTAAACTGTTCAACAGTGAAAATTATGATTATAATTTATTTTTGTTTCCATTGTAGCATGTTAATGTTTGACTGGTTTCTCTTGATTGTTAGAAATAGAAGTTTTTGTGATAACCAAATAATCAAAATATCGAATAACCAATCACATCTATAAAGCCGACCCATACCCATTTACACAAGCATTCATATTTGATATTCCCAGTTTCAGTTTCAAGGAAGTAGAAAACACGTCTCAAATATTTTAAAGTTTACTCATCAATAGCTCCAACACAAGTCATATATTTAAATTTTCCTGGTCATGTTATATTTTTAAAATGAATACAAAATACTTTTGATGCTAAAGTTAAACACTTTGACGCTACAATGTTTCCCTTGTCAAATTATTCCGAGTGTGCTGTACCCACTTTACCATCTGCCCATCTGACACCACATAAACTGAGAATGCAAAAGTTTAATTAGTCCGTGCCTGTCATTTCAGATTACTTTATTGTTCCTGACCTAGAAAAGTATTCAAAACATAATTACACTTCTCTCAAACTACTACACCCCTCAAAATCCTGCCGTTTANGATTACTTTATTGTTCCTGACCTAGAAAAGTATTCAAAACATAATTACACTTCTCTCAAACTACTACACCCCTCAAAATCCTGCCGTTTACAGAATCTCAATTTCCGTGCATTGAATCCCATATGAGCATTCAGACTTGTCAAGCTCAAAACTTGTTTTTCAATTCCGTCAAGTTTGTCAATTATTGTCGCTTCACTTGCATGTTTCTACAAAAAAAAGTATCAGTTGAAGATGTCCATTAAAACCCTGTCTTCTCGTTCTCATGTGAAATGTAAATTTCTATTATAAATTCGAGTGCGTGCGTTACGTCCATACAACTGACCATACAACCGCACGGCTCACAACTAAATTCACATCAAGTTACTATGCATGTCCACATTTTTGCAAATGGAAGGTTTTAAGAAGAAAGTTGGCTAGACTTTAGTTTCCGTTTACATTTGTTCCTCACAGCGGATCGAGTGTGTTTCGAGGAACGCACCTGCACTTACACATATGCCTTGTGCACTTAAAGCTGATTGTTGGATTGGATAGCTGACACAGCGGAGCCCTCCGCAATGGGGATTGTGTGAGGGTGTTTGATTTTTTTACATTCTTGAGATAGATAAGAGCATTAGCCACCAGATCAGGCTGAACCACGTTGGGTTGTAAAGGAGTGCATTGCATTGTTTAGTGGTGGACCAGACCCAAGGAACGGACTGGTTTTTCTTTCATATCTCGTACGTTGAAAATGATGGGCGAAGGAGTCACAAACAATCCCAAAGGAGTCCAACTCATTTACTCCAGGCTATTTCCCTTTTTTACTATGAGGATTTGAGGTGTAAAGAATTCCACCCTCCAGGCAAAACTCCGTACATTCATCCATCAGTCAGTCTTCATCTCAACCTTAAAACAACATCCACTTCTGTGGTAGCTGGTGCACTTCACTATTAGACTTACATTTTAAGTGGCCAGGATTTCTTTTTCTAATTGAGAGAAATTAATCCCAAATGGAGTATATTTATTTGCGGATCCACTGAGCTCAATTTTGTAGTGTAAATTATTTTTTTAGTTAAGATATTTATTGTTTTGTAATGCCGTCCATAAATGGAATTCTGCAGGTAAATCGGCATTTAACTGTAATTTAATGATTTCTATACATTGTCAAGTTGAAGTGTTTTACTACAAAGTAGTGCGAACATAACAGTGTAACATAAGTTTTTTTCAATTTTCAAAACAGGGCCATGAGAGCGTGAGTTGGGAATATCATAGTGTAATTTTACACCGTGTTCCTGGCTATGGTTTTGGAATTGCTGTGAGTGGTGGGCGTGATAATCCACATTTCGCAAATGGGGATCCTGCCATTGCGATTTCCGATGTTTTAAAATCTGGTCCCGGAGAAGGAAAACTTTTGTAAGTGAAACTGGGCTAATGGTGTATACATGTATGCCGCACTTTGGCCGTTTTTACCACATGTGAGGTATACTGTATGCAAGGAATTTCCTGTATAACGCATGTATGTGTATCATATTATTTCCCAGGGTTAATGACCGTATTTTGTCAGCCAACGGAATAAATTTAGAAAATGTTGACTATGCAACTGCTGTTCAAGTCCTCAGAGATAATTCAGTTGTCCAACTCGTCATCAAGAGAAGAGTTTTTACACAAAATAATAATTCGAGCGAATATGAAAATTTGCAAGTTACGCTCAATCGCAATGGATCATCTGTCACTGCAAATTCCGCATCCAAAAGATATTCATTGGAAGGTTAACCCAAAATTTTATGCACAATGCAAAAGGAATGCGTAATTAAAAATTAATTAAATAAATAATGGTTTCTAGATTATGGTCTCCAAATTGCTACACAATTAATCATAACCAACAAGTACAGAAACCTTCAAGTGGGTGATGTCATCACGAGCATAAACAACAGTTCCATTGAAAACAAAAGTTTAAAAGATGTGAAAAAATTAATAGAAAAATCAAATTTTAGCAAATTGGAATTAGGAATCCGCCGTAGAAAAAATACACAACAGCAACCGAATCCTAATTTATTAAACCCGTATGCGACCAACAATTCCGCTTCTAATCAGAATTTATACGTTCAACCACCCCGTCGAGGCCGAGGTTTCTACAATTCAAATAATGGCAGCCACAATGGATTAGACAAAGATCAGCCGGAGCACAGCAGTTTGGACAGATTTAATGATTTTATTCCGCCGCCACCCAGGCCACCACTCCCTACCGAAGGTAATAAAATCAAAGCATAAGTTGACATATAAATCACACTTTTTTTCTAACAAATATTTGCACTTGTAAATCATTAGATGTACTGCAATTGGCTTCGGTGGACAGTTCTGCAAATCTAATGGCAGACCCAAATCCAAATTACAATTATTTAACTCCAACGGAATTTAACATGAATTCAAGTCCGCGACTAATTTCATTTTACAAAAAGGGCTCAGTTGGAATTCGGCTCGCAGGTGGAAACTCCGTTGGGATCTATGTGACAGCTATACAACCAAATTCACCAGCCTCCATCCACCTTCAACCGGGAGATCGAATATTATCTGTGAACAACACAGACTTGAATAAATTCACAAGAGAAGATGCAGTATCCTTGCTCATGTCCCTCAGCAATAAAATTGAAATGAAAGTTGTATCCAAATTGGAAGAATACAACAATATCCTTGCAAATAATATCGGGGATTCCTTCTACATTCGCACCCACTTCCCTTACACGAGTAATAATACAAGTAATGAACTCAGTTTCAAAATCGGTGATATATTCCATGTAATTGACACCCTGTACAATGGAACGATTGGATATTGGGAAGTGTTGAACATCAGCAATAGTGAGAAGGGGATTATCATGAATAAAAAAGTGGCGGAAGCATACTACAAGAATTTAAGTAAAAGCAATGCCAATGAAAAAACCTTGTTCTTCCTCCGACGGAAAAACAAAAAAACGAATATTGAGGCTCAGCTGTATCCGTGCTATGAACGAGTTACTTACAAACATCCGAATTTTCGAAGACCTATTGTACTATTTGGTCCTATTGCGGATATTGCACGGGAGAGATTATCAAGGGATTACTACCATGAGTTTATAATTCCACGTAAGTCCTCGGCTTTCATTAATTATACGAGAAGAAATGTAATCCTACTAATACCATTTCACGAATATTTGGATTAATTACCACAAAAGATAAAACAATGCGGTGTGTGAGTAATTGCCCCACTGTTTTGGTTGCTTGCACACGTGAAGTTTATAATTAAATGTTTTTTAAAGCATTGAATGCGGCAGGAAAACCCACAAAAATTTCTCAAATCCGAGAAATAATTGAGAATGGGAAGCATGGGCTGTTGGACGTAAATCCAAATTGCACGGACAAATTAAATTATGCAGGACTCTACCCCATCATCATATTTCTCAAAATTGACAACAAAGTGCTGTTAAAAAATATACGGGCCACAGTTAAAATGAGTTCAAATTCTACTTCGTCGGGTGAAAAAAATAGGTGCGTGCCATGTTCTACGCACTTTCTTCTAATGAATTGAAGGTATTTGAAGGCTAAAATGATAAGTTGCCCTTTACAGATTGAGCGAAATGAGTAAGAAAATGATTGTGAAGAACTCAATAGAATCTAGCGCAAAATTTGAGAAGAATTGGTCCCACATTTTGACGGCAACTCTCAATATCACAAATAGTGATACTTGGTTTAAGGAAATGAAGGATTTGATTGACTCCGAACAGAAGAAGCTAATATGGATGTCGGATGATCTTAATCAAGTAAAACTTTTTGTTTATTTGAATCCTAAAGTCTTTCTTGGGTATAACTATGCTGACTAGCTGGACTTGGTGATTTATAGGTGCGCATACGGTCACGTAATCTTTACAGTTATGCTTACGGTGGAGAAAATACATGCTATCAATGCCAACACAATCCTACTTATTTTCGATCCGCCACATTTTCTTCGCGTTCTTCATACCCCTACACGTATGCTTATGCACATGTTTCTCCTAATTGCTATTAGCTCATTTCTAGTGACATCGATCGGTGCTTGCTTTCAGTGTGTATGTTTATCATGATTAAATTTGCATGGGTATCTTGCTTCATGAGTTTCATAGACTTGGTTTGCTTAAATAGATAATAAATAAGTTTTGTAATAATCTATTGATTGATTTTATCAAAGGCAACCCCAATATTGGCATTATATTTTTTGCGCTGCGACTGCATGAGCCTGACCTGTCACAATTTAGGATGACCACCATGACAATACTTGCGCAATGTAAACTAACTCATAAAAAGTGAAAATTCTGTGCCGAAATCCTTTGACTTTCTTGATTTTCAACTTTAGCCCTATATATGACTGGTATTGTGGTTTTATGTTTACTGCCCTTGAGCTTGACCTGCCGCATGTTGCATGAATGTTTAGTAAAATGAAATGTTGAGTTAGTTGCTTACGTATGTTGACCAAATTTTGATGTGCAAGTATGTGCAATTATTGATTTGTGTATTTTCCCGAATTCTTTCTGCCCATTAAATTTGCAAAGGCAACAAACGAGGCTTTGGACCAATGCGAAATCAACACGAATAGCGAGGACTATGCATTCCCAATCCAACATCGACATTCGATCCACACATCATCACCTCCATCCCCCAACGGAAGAATAATTACAGAGGTGGACTTCAATCGAAATGTCAACACCATTGAAGGGAGTGAAATCCAAACAAGTGAACAAGGAATTGCTCCATTGCCAAATTATAATGAACCACCTCCTTACGGTTCGGGTTCCAATAATCCAACATTATTTATGGATGATGACAATGAAGGACTTCCCGTACAAAAGGAAAAAGATAAGGTAAGCATTCCACGAGCTGGAAAGATCTGTACTGAAAATGTGAGTTATTTTAATTTGAACTTTATTTTTGAAATTTTAGCCTGAAATATATAATAGTGCGGGAAGAACCGGAAATAAAATAAATTATTTGCCTATTCTGTCCCATTCCCCTGGTATGATCCTTGAAAATGGGATTACAAAACCTCCAAAAATTGATCGAAGTAAAAAGCCAAAATCAGCAACTGAGCGTTTATTTGGTGGAAATGCTGCTACACTTGAAAGGAATGCGAACACGGCAGCCCTCATTAAATCAATGGTGTGTTTGCTAACGCGGACTAAAAGTCCTCCATTAATAATTTAAATATTTTCTTGTACTTGTGGTGCGGTGAGACAGGAATGACCATTTCACAAACGATTGCTTTATAATTTGTATTAGGTTTATGATGGTCAACAAAATAGTGATGATCATGAGGAATATTACAACAATCATCACAATGTGTACCGATTCACGAGGTCCACCGTCCAGCCTCCAATGAATAACGTTGTGGAGAAATCTTACACCAAATCTGGACATCAAATAAATTCTATTGAAGGAAGAACGGGGCTTGGGCTAAGCAATGGGTTTAAAAACCATGAAATGATAAATGAACCAAACTACAATAGCGTTTATTCTAAATCAGAGGATTTGAGTAGTTTGGGATTGGCTTACAATAAAATCACTCCTCATCTTATCCCAAATGGTCAGTCTAATTACAGCACAAATGATATTTACAATACCAAATTCAATAGGGGTGGATCCGAGGAAATGAATGGGAAAGGAATTTATAAAGGTGAGTTTGGAGTCAAGTTAATAAGGTTTGGGTTAATTTAATGTTGTTTAAGTTTTGCATATTGTATAGATTCTAACGATAGTCCGTACAAACCTATTCAACCTACACAGAAAATGAGAGTTGGATTGAAACCAGTTCCACCGCCGAAGCCAGTAAAACCAATTCGTATGGATTTACATTCTGCCGCGTCTACATCTACGTCTTGCTCAAATTCAAATAATAGTTTTTATTTAAATGTGCCTATAAACTTGGGGAACAGAGAAGAATCTGCCTTTGAGCTTTATCGTAAAGAGCAGAGGTAAATGTGATGTGCCAGATTCAAGATCGCGTGACTCATTAAACGATTTCTCTTACTTTTTAAAACTCAACAGCTAATGCTTGACAGAATATTTTTAAATATTTAAGGATAAATATGCTCAAACCTCGAATTTCTCCATTACGTGCCAGTTAGTTTTCCGCTCCTATTTTAGCCCCAATGTGGATTTTCTGTGTTTAAAGAATCTGATGCTAACTTATACTTGGATGTGTGAGATTTGTAATTAAGCTCATCAGCTTTACAAGAAAGAAATGTGCCTTGCGTATACTATACTATAAATTACCTATTTAATAAACATGTATTTGTTGCAGTTCAAATTGAAGTAGTAGTTTGTATTTAATTAATTCTCTAATTAGTGCGAGTTAAAAATTAAAAGAACTCCACACAAACATTTCATTGTAGGAAAGATTTATATGACAATCAAATATTTTAGTTTAAAAATACTAAATCTTTCCACTTTAACATAGGAAGGTTTCTACAAACTCATATATTATTTAATAGATTCAATAGGAGGAGAGCTATTACTATCACTAATCCTTCGGAAGCGTGAGAGCTATTACTATCACTAATCCTTCGGAAGCGTAGCGCTTTCTAATAGCAATGCCATAACTCCCGTTAGACCAAAGGGAGGAAATGATCTTCACCTCTACAACGACGACCCAGGCACATCGAATATTTAAACCTTGTAATTTCTATTCCAGTAGAAAGTCATTCCTGCAAGTTTAGTCGGAAGAACTTTATCTCCGGTGCTTTAGAAAAAACTTTGAAATCCGGGTAATTAAAATACAAAAACGATCAAAAACTTGAGAAAATTAAAAACGGGAATAAAAGCCACTAACTCAGGAATATTAATAACATCAATTTAAATAGAATGACACAAAATGCTTCACGGGATTAAGAAAATATACAATCAGCCTAAAATGTAAAAATCCAATTAACTACGTATGCTATGTAAAAATTATGCAGACCATTTAACCCTTCCACTTCTTCACCTGTTGAATTCAGAGTTGATTAGAATCGGCCTACTTCTTAAAACCCCGAAATTGAATAAAATCTTGTTGTAAAGTAAATAAACTTTTCTAATAAATAGTCAGTCACATCACATCAAAGGGCTGGCTGCCTAAAAACAAGTGTGTTTGTCATTAGCAAAATAAAGTGACGACGTCAAAGGATTTTAGCACTACTGTATAGTGGGCAACGGCAAATCCTGAGATACTTGAAACAGAAAACTTCCATTCCGAGAATGAAGGAAAGAAGGAAAACTTGATTCTCATTTCATTCCTGGAGACGGAACCCATGCAGGGTCGGTTAACTACTATTTCAGAGCATAAGAGCGGCGGCGGCGATGACGTTAATTGGAGCCAAATCTAGTCCTTTCACAACATTATCTAACATAGCAGATCTCAGTTTATTTACTTCTATGGAGCATCCATGTAATAAACCTGACCTTTCAGCGGATATAACAAAAAAATAATTAACTTGTACAGGAAACTCACAATTCAAAAATTGTAGTAGAGTAGAGTACACTTACCGACCGTGCTTCCCGTTCTAATGTTAATACATAAGTAGCTGTAGGATTTGTTCTAATACAATACAGTATGCAAATTCGAATTAAATTTTCAGCATGATCTTTGGCAGAGAGCAGAGGAGGGAGCGTAGAATACGTGTTTGCCGTTTGCATGGGAAAGTTTGAATAAGATGACAAAACTTTGAACAGTGCTAGCGTACGAAGGACGTTATCGAAAATTATTAATATTTTACCAAACTTTTCGCCACTTGCGTGTTAGGGAAAAGGAAAGTTTCCCCCTTAGTGTCAGCGGGGGTAACAAGTAAAATACATATAATAATTTTCGTGGTCTTTTTAACTGATTTTCACTTCAAAATGTAACTACTGCGTTGTAAATTCAGGTTGCAGATCGACAAGCTAAGCAGAAATTGAATGAATCCCCCGTGTCCATCGCTAATCGGAGTGCCGACTGCCGAGTGATATATATGCGTGGAAATTCTCTTTCAGAATGATTTATCGCATATTGGATTCACCAGAAGCAGCACCATTTTTGTTCTCTAATCGTAAGCTACATCGAGTTATCGACTAAAACCCGTGAGTTGACAAGTGAAAAATAAAACTGGACTTGTATGCTGGCTTTCACTTTAAACTATTTCAGTTTCAGTTCAGTAGAGGGCTAATTCGCAATCCTATTTATGCTCAATTCCATTCCTGTAATGAAAATTAAACCCACTGCGTAGTTTATTCAAACACAAAACGCACTGCGCTGCGCGTTTGCATGAAACGAGTAGAGTCTTTTGCATGTCTTCTCATATGATTCGATTAGTGTTTCGCTCACCGAAAATAATTATTTGAAAGCTCGATTGCAGTCTCGAATTCCTCAACACACAGAATTAATAATTAGAGCATAATTACAGAGCCTCCCTTGCTTTGCCCAATGCGCGCTTGAAATACGAATTAAAAATGAAAATACCATTTCTGACCGCACCGACATTTCATTTCATGTTTACATCAAAGTTTCATTTGCTAAACTGAAGCACAATTACATCAAGTGGAAGTGAAAAGGAGAAACAAAAAAATGCAGTAAATTGCTATTAAGCATTAAGAATTTGCATATAAATCCACTATGTTTCATTACTTTGTATGTATCTAAAATACTGAGTAATTCATGAGACATTTTCTTTAAAAAAACTTGAAGTTCAATGCATTCCAAGTTCGTGCATAACGGAAAAGTGTCTTACAGGGAATAAGAAATTTACTACTCAAAATTCAAGCACTTGCAGAGTACATCCCAGTAGCAGAGGGAAAGTAAAACAATCCTCCAGTTTAAGCTGGAACTGAGTTGCCCAAGAGTTAATCCTACTCGGAATAAGTTAGATTACCTGTGGGATTGAATTCCGCTCCGGACATGGGACTAGAAATTTAATAAACCTAATGCGACGTTCTCTTCAGTGCACGTACAGACAGATAGATCCACCTGTAGTCTGCCGGGCTCAATTTACTACACATGATGAGCAGAACATTCTAAATTCAACAGTTAGGTTTGTCCATTTATCCACTTTATCCAAGAACTTTTATTTCTTAGTCTTAGCTATTCTAAGTAGCTCAATTTCCTTAAGATATTTCAATTTTATGCGGATTGCAGATCCAGGAAAATTGATTTTGAAGATTGGTATGGTTCAACCAAAATGAAATCAAATCCAACGGTGACAAATTTATATTTAAATCTGACTAGTCCACCAATCCCTCAAAGTGTGTACATCCCTTTTAAAATCATCTCAGGTTGCAATTACAAGATAAATAAGCAGTCACTTTTGTACGTCACATACATCAGCTTCTAAAAAACAACAATAGAAATTGTGCGTTGTAGTTAAGTCAACATTGACACATTGCTTACCAGGAGGATTGATTAAATCAAATTTATTGGAACGTATCATGGAATAATTACAAAAGTATGACTTGACTTCCATGTGTGATGGTCTGTCTCTCTCTCATTCGGGGTGAATTTGGGTTTGCGACGTGACGCGACACATCAGCTCCAATCCGGTCATCTCCAAAGTATCACACCCATCATTTACATTGGAAGTAAAGTATTGCTTTTGATTAATATTTTGTATGATTTGTGGACATTTCCCATTGGATGGAAAATTGGATTTCGGCTCATCACTTTTGATGCACGGGCAGCATGTTCACTTTTGCAAATAATCATATTTAATTAAAAGGAAACATTGATTCTTGTGTCATTCTCTGCGTAGTTGAATGTTAACATATTGCTGCAAAATCCCACATAAGTACGTAAGTATAAACTAGTAAGACCAATTTGTCAAAAAATTATGCCATGAGTCACTTTTTTTAAAAAAATTATGTTTCATTTGCCTCCACGTTTACACAGGCAAAAGTGAAATTAAAACAGTTCAGTGGGTAAAGGTAAAACGAAGTCTGCTTGGGTGCAGTGCAAAAGTCTTTAGCCATAAGCTCAGTTCTAGAACAGAATAGTAATCTAGCATTATTACTTGGAACTAAATTTTAGTAGACTTTAAGCCTGCCATATTTATTTTGCGATTAGGGAATAATTAGAGGTAAAAAAGAAAGAAAACCGCAAGAGTCGATTAAGGGTAACCGAAATCGCTAGTTGAATCCTTCATAGCCGTGACCTGGCGTTCAAATTAAAATCCGTAACCAAATCCTAGTTGTGTTATGAATTATTCTTTTTTTAAATCGACCCGTTATCTCGACTCGACCAACGCCAACGAATGGAAGCGGGCGGTGGGCGGGCAGTACACGAAATGTCACAAAATTAACCCCGGCTATGAAAACCGTATGTAAAAAAGCGGAAGGCCCTTTTTCAAAAAAAAAGCTTTAGATTGCAAATGACGTAAGAAATGAGTGACGGGGGAAAATGAAATCCATGTTCTTCAACCTGGATTTCAAGCCAAAGTCTTAACTTCCCCGGATGACCTATTAGGATCAATGTTAAGTAGGAAATGACGGACGGACCTGTCAGTCGTATGTTCCATTACAGGTACTAATTTATTGACTGGAACCGTGGACGACTACGCGACGGAGAAACAAAGGCAAGGGTTGACTCATTTCCTCCATCCATCTGCACTATCCGTCCTCACCTCCCAAAAAAAAGTTTCATCAGAAAGTTTGATTAAATTAATAATCCGGATGGCTTATCAGTCTACATGCTGAGAGCGTGGGTCAAATTAATTTCCAGTTCAAATCCTTTGCTGGATATCTCATCTTTACTCACCCTCCCAGTCAGTCCGCCTCTTCCTCACAAATTCACATTTAGAAACACGTGTACGTACGTGCACAATTTTCTCTACCACATGGGGATGCGTGTCTGTCCCACAAAGGACATGGTATGAGCTGAATTCATCCGGGAAGTCGGAGACTTTTCTTCCCATGACGCAGTCAGTCATCCCAACGTTTTCTCCCAAATGGCGTCTTGAAAGTGAAATCAAACGAAAAATATTTCCCCAGCTTCCAGGAAATTTGACTTATGGGATATTCCAACATGTGTTTTCCATGCATGTACATTAACCTTCCGCTTTGACGCATAATTGAGTAAAATTTAAGGAATTATAAGGACTTGATTGTTGATTCCTGCGTCGTCGTAGGTTGAACTGGGAATTGAGGTTAACTAGGTAAGATTCCGGAATGTCCATAATCCATGAGAAACATTCATATTCTGGCGTGGGCAAGACATTTATGTTCTAATGCCTGACTTGGATTTGATGGGGGGAAAAGGAATAGAAAGCCAGGTGGTTGCATCCATTCGGATCCGTTGATATTTGTCCAAGAGGAAGCCACCCCAGTCAGTCAAGTCTTCGGCGCGGACAGACTAGACGCTTCCCCCCCCCCCCCCCAATCTAAAAGGACTGAGTGGCCAATCTGAAAACGCTCCTCCGCAAATCCTCATATATAAAGCGGCTCAACGGGGAATAGGCAACAAAGTACCTTCAGTCCTTAACTACACAATACATTAGTCCAGCTCCACCGAAGACGAACACACCGTCAATCCTCCTCATTAGTTTCACCCGACGAAGAAAGTAATCCTCAAGTTTCTTCGACATCACTTCAACCACGAATCCAAGTAATTCCATTTAAAAAAAAAGAAAACAAACTTGAAGAAACCCTTTTTCTTCCCCAAAAAAACTTCCTATCTCGATCACTTTTCAAGTTGACTTATCACTTTTCGATACGCAGGGACCTCCAGCTTTGGATTGGACGACTGATCTTGAAAGGAGTAGCTGAAGGCGAAAAAAACTCCACAAGTTTCTATCTTGTGTGACTAAAGGAATTCCTAGAGGCAAGCTAGGACACAAGTCCCAATTAGTCCAACCAAAAACAAACCCGTCGTCATCATCAGAATTTGTTTTTCTTTTCTTTTCACTTGAAATGCATTTACAAGATCGAGTCATGAAGGAGAGTTTTGGACTCATCGTTCTCATGGCCATAACCATTGCAACTTTTTCTTTGAATGTGGCCTCCTATCCTATGCAAGATCCAAATGAAGGGAACATGGTCCGAGGAACCAGTGATTTATCAGGAAATGATCAAGTCCCGCTCATTGACAACAGGTAAACTTTCCTTTTCATAATTATAGGCGGAGTTCGTGCGGAAAGTTAGTTTGGACAATAATAGTTCATATTAGTTCAAGGCAATTCCAGTAATTTCATATTTCCGATAGCGCAATAACTTATGAAGTAAAGCAATGGCTCTGCTACTGTGTAGGAAGAATTCAATTAAGGTTTATTGCTACCGGGATTAGAGAAAGGTCATTTCTGTGCTCTGATTATTACGACGGAACTTCCTACTCATTTTTTTTTGACAACGCAGCCACTTGGATTAGGGAGAAATGCTATTTACCTTTCCATCACGTTATTTTATCCATGCTTGTGTAGGGTGAGAATCAGGGTTACGGAATTTAAAGCAATTCCACTTCTCCATTTACATTATCCCACAACCCACTGCTGCCTTATCGCTGTATAAATGTTTTCTTTTCCCGTCACTTTGTTCGCGGTGGACCTTCTTTCCGAAAAAGTATTCCTCCCCAATTCTGACTCCATTGGGTAGAAGCAAATGTGATTTTGTACTTAAATTGAGTTATTGGTTTGAAGGATGGAAGATGAGTTGGAATGTTTTATCACTTATAACACTCTCTTCGACAAGCGAGTCCTTCGGATATTCAATTTAAACGTTGAATCAACATTTGGTCTCATCAAGTTCAATACAATTTGCAACTATTCATACAAGGCATAGAAGTTTTTGAAGGAATCAACTTGACACGTTATTCAAGTTTTCAATTTTAAAACTGTTTCAAACTTTGTCCCTGAATGTCATATTTCAAACCTTGTCCCGATTCTACAAAACGACAGGAAAACTTCCCATGAAAATTTCTTGCAATGAAATAACGTAATACTTGAAATAATTACTGAATACATGCATTATCTGCAGCACATTACAAAGAAGCAATCTTCCTGTACAAAATGCCCGGTCGCAACGCAGGTACTACTTAGCTAACAAATCGCTCCGTATTTCGTCCGGCTTCATTCAAATTTCGTGTATGATTGTATACATTGGAATATCCTGCGGCAGATTTCAAGAATTTTAGCCGCATCAAAAGACACCCATGATGTTTTAAATAGCGGAATTAAAATTAAATTTGTTTTTGTGGGGGTAGATAGATCCTGTGATTGTGATCGATTTGTTTTCACTCCGCTTGAAACATGTGAACTAATGCATCTGACAAAATAAGGAAATTGCCAACTGCAATTGAGTAACGAGGAGAAATTCGGTGCGGTAAATCAGAAAAGTAACCCCAAAAGCGCACACTTACATTGAAAAATATAATTTGTTGATTGGGGTATTTGGGCGAAAATGCCCTAAAATTGGGCATTTGAGGCCCAATGTGCTTGATGATGTACTTATGTCGTAGCTTCCTTTATAGTAATGCTAGGTTTTCTAGATTTGTGGCTCGCGTTTTCTCTTAAATTGCAAACTGTAATATTAACAAGTTTCGACATTATTTCGCAATTTCCTTTTTTGATTTACCAGCTCGAAGCTTTCCTTGTCGGTGGTGAACATGCTGGAATAAAAGCTCCCAGATATGTTTTCATTTGAGATACGTGTTCAGCTAACCAGAAGGATTCCACCCTTTTGTGTTCATAAACAATAGATCGAACAGTAAAACTGAAATCTTCCAACATTGGCTCTCCTCTCATCATTAAGCTTGCGTGAGGTGAAATGAAATTGAAACGGTAGTCACTAGTACGCCATTTCCGAGATAATATATACGAATTTGCATACAGGGTCATATTTTCCGCAGCGTTTAACACGAAACGGAATTGCACCAATTACTTTGAAGATCAAATTTTTAGTGCATGATTATACATTATTGTGAAAATGAAATAAACAGAGAATCTTCTGGGAATTGGCGCAAGGTAAATTGCAGACTTCATATATCAGGCATCAGAATTCTAGAACACTAAGTAATGTGCTGCTCTGACAATTTATAAAGAGGATACAAGTGCCAAAATGAATAAATTGGATCAGCGTTTTAGCATTCTGTAATTTAGAGCATGCAGAAAAAATCCCGTACTCTTGACAACCCTTTGTAGTTTACATCTATTTGTATAATGCAATGTTTCAAAACTTTTTAAATTCCTTCCAGCCCTGCATTATTTCATAGTGAGTAGTTACATATTAATGATATTTCAAAAGTTTGAGTATGAAGTTGCTGACGTCCGGGTTATCCATGCCTCATAATTATAAGTCACAAAGTTTAAGTTAAATTGAGACAAAGGTACAGCGACAGCCATTCCAAAATTAATAATTTACTTTTGATTTTCTGATGAGAAGGGCAATGCGACTCTACTTGCTGTCTTGGCTTCAAAACCTGGGCGCCATGTCAAACGATCGGATAAGGTGAGTCAACTTCTAGTTTGGATGCAAGCATGTATGTAGGCGGTATGTGTTTCTGTTTGTAATTTGATTGCATTCACTTTTAAAACGTCTTAAGATGTGAATGAGGCACTTTGTTCTTGCAATTGACTGATTGAGTCCAGATACACGTTATGTATGTATGTGAATGTATTGAAATGTTCGGGGGTTATGCTTTTTACTGTTTTATGTCAAAGTGACACAAATATACAAACAAATGTGAGTGACGGAGTATATGTATCAACCAGAAGCTTCCAGAACAATGAGTTTTGGCCCAAGAAAGAAAATAACGCCGGATAATGGGATTCTTGTCACTGTCAGATCGCGATCGTACAAGCCGACTCAGGAATTGAGTCGATACTCATTGGTCAGTAGGACTGAGCTAAAGCAGGTGTTGGTTGGTATAATCTAAAAGCGTGAAACTAGAATTCTGACAATTCCCAAAGGTCCAAGGTTCAGGTGTACAATGTAACGATGTTCTATGTTGATACGTAACGCTGTAATGGACAAAGAATTGACAAATGACAAGTTTGACCTACCCTGGCTCAAGTTCAAGTCTCCGAATTAATGGAAGTGCAATTGTCAATGTGGTGCAAATTTCCAATTTTAAAATGTCCCAAAAGTTAATGGCGGAACAAATTGCAAGGGAGAACACCTGCACACTGAACGTTATCTTAAATCAACTTGCTTTCTGGTCGGCTCGTAGAATTTTGACTTATTATGGGAATCAAGCCTATCAGAACATAAAATTCGCCTTCGATTTAACATAACTTTTGAGTATTTAGTTTAATACAGAATTCCAGACTAAGTAGTTCAAGTCTCCGAATTAATGGAAGTGCAATTGTCAATGTGGTGCAAATTTCCAATTTTAAAATGTCCTAAAAGTTAATGGCGGAACAAATTGCAAGGGAGAACACCTGCACACTGTTAACGTTATCTTAAATCAACTTGCTTTCTGGTCAGCTCGTAGAATTTTGACTACCTGGGTTTTATTATGGGAATCAAGCCTATCAGAACATAAAATTCGCCTTCGATTTAACATAACTTTTGAGTATTTAGTTTAATACAGAATTCCAGACTAAGTTGTCTTGAACATGATTTAAAATTCTGGAAAGTTGCGTCATGTACGTAGTAGAGTACGTGGGTAGGACGGTGAGCTTCTTGTTCCGTAATTCGTAACACCTGAGCGTCTTTCACCCCGCCGTCACTTAAACTCCTTCCCACTCCATTATATTCTCCCGCTTATTTCCACTTACGAATTCAACTATTGCCAAACGCTTGACGCTCGGGTGCGCATAATATTTTGAGTAGCTGCGAATATTATCTAGAGTCCATTCATAAGAAATGAATAGTTGTCATTGCGACGACAGAATGGGATTTTTGAGGCGTGAGGAGAGGAGAAAGGAAAGGCCAAAGGCAGGAATGATGAAGGACTTTCTTTCTCACGATATAGAAACGTGATAAATTCTTATAAAAGATCAAATTTTGTATTCACCTGCATATCCTCTGGGCTTGTGCTTGCACGCCTCGGCTTTTCTTCATTGTTGATTTAAATAATCTCATTCTGCTCTTAGAAGTACAGTACCTTTCATTCCTAACGCTGGCGATTACTTATTCTAGTGTTCCAACCAATAACGCAATGTTCTAAAGTTGGTCTGTTTCGCAAAGGAATTAATTACTAATTAATCATTGTTCATCCCACATCCACTTATATTAACGTTGCTCCGATGAGAGAGGAGTCACGAGTACTGCAGTAAGGAAAATCAGAGGGTTACCTTATTACAAAATGTACTTTTAACACCAAATGAAAAGGTCAAAGTTCAGGACAAAAATAATAGGTAAATGTATAACTTATTCTATAATGCAAGTAAAGAAATAAATCCCCAAAACTAACCCGGAACGTAAATAGTGTTCATTGTGCAACTAATATCAAATCTCAAATCGAATTTTATTCCAATTTTATGGTAGGTTATGTAGGAGAAAATTTTTAATATGAGCTATATCGGTTAGATGAATGGAAATGCGTGGTTAGTCAAGTCAGGAATGTCAGCTTTCCGAAATGCAATGCAAGTGTAACGTGTGGATTTGCCCGTTTGTCAAAAATGTAAGTAATGAACAGATCCTATTATGTGATGCACCGTGACCCTGTCTATGTATCAAGTCAAAAGGCACTCAAGTTTAGTTAACGTCCCCGATCATGATATTTCCATGATCATTCTAAATGGAAATCAGTCTTATTTGATTGTGCTGTTCTGCAAGTGTCGCAAAAATCAACATCTGAACTTCTTCACGGTTTATTTTTATTTCATTCATTTTCTATTTGTTTTCTATTTCACTTCACGAAGAAAGAAGATGTGTATGATAAATGGTCCAATGTCTCACTCCTGTGACCTCCAGGATACATTTGAAGCGATTGACCAGCACAAATTCTTTGGTTCTGATGACACCCCGGGAAAAAAGTAAAAGGAATGAAAGCCCTTCCAGCTGGAGTAGTAGTTGTCGACAAACGTGTACACAGAATGGTTACAACAATGTTTTCTTGCTTTCCTCTCTAGAATCTAGAATGAGTCATAGAAACATTTTCCTTCGAATGCTTAAAGTTAGTTTAGTTTAAGTAGTAGTTATTAGTCCTAACTAAAGTTGTAGCTTGTAAAATATAGTACGATAAAAATATTAACTCACGTGCCATTTTGAACTTTGCAATACTGCACAAAATGTTAAAATATGTAAAAATGACGCAATTGCACTTAGAATTTCGTGTGAATTTCATGGTGCAGCTCATATTTATAATGTTTTTATCGGGTATTCAGCATGCAGTAGCTCAATTCTTGCATTGAAGGATTGTTTATCTAGTCCAGTCCAATAACTAAAATTGTATGCCACACTAATGTTAGCTTGAATAGAGTACCGAAATAAAGATAATTAAATGTGCATATTTCACTTTGATTTCCCAACTAATTTTAACACGTACTTGCATTCGTAATACATTTGATAAAACTATTAATTAATATAATTTATGGAGTTGCTTAGTAATTACTGATTGGGTGCTTGCATAATATCTACCACATGCCACGCGCTAGTCCTAAAAGCGTAGAAACATTTGAAAATACTTCATCTCAAAATTTGTAACTAACTAACTAGCAACTGCAGAACTTGAATGCCCACCAGCACGAATACCCAAAAGGCCATAAAAGATTGACACATCTTTTGAGTGTGTCAATCAACAGAAAACCAATTACAACATGACCATCGCACATACATATTTTGAGTAAACAGATTGAGTAATGTGTTTGAGTCTCAGGTAAAACGAGTTTTTGAACTAAAAGTACAACCCCATAAAGGTAA
>JAAXYW010000076.1:0-65424 GCA_036851895.1 Orthonychiurus folsomi | reverse complement strand
GTTCAAGGTTTTTTCGGAGACTCATGGAGTTTTGTTTACATAAAGTTTGTTGAGTTTACTAAACTGCTGATTAAACTCCATACGGAATTCCCAGGGCGGGAGGGAAAATATTGTGAAGGTGTTGGAGGACTGGGCCTGTGTTTGAAGTAGTGTTGAATGGAAATAATTGGATCGTGTTATTCCACTCCTGCCTTGTGTTGCGAGCGTTGATTAATGTGACGGAAAACAGCGTCTCCATTTGAGGAAAGCAAAGTTTTTGAGAAATCAAATCCTCTAAAGGATGAAAGTTGCCAAAACTTTTGTAAAATTGAGTACAATTAGTATGTGCGCGGAATTTAATCTAATTAAAAAGCGTCATAATAGATTCTCAGGTTATTTGCCCGTTACGGAGTACATGGAGGCCTTTAACTGGATTTGGATTTATTACTTTTTGGCACATTGGGTGGGATGGAAATCCTTGCTTTTGTCGGAAGCGAAATGAATTAAGGTCTCATCTCAATTTGTTTTATAATGGGGTACACAGGAAGGGAAGTTCTCATCGCGTCACTGCACTTTTGGCTGTAAATTATGATATTCTAGTATCCGTTGGGAAGTGGGCACTCGGCCAATGCTCATACCCTAAACTATCTTTGCCCAGGTGAACAGTTTGGCAATTCAAATACCCAATTGGTTCAAACACTAGTACAATAATGCGGAATTGATTTCCACAGAGCTTAAGACTTGCACAACTGAGATTATATTATTATATTTTATTGTTATTTTCATGCAGAATTTCTCAGTTTTAGCTAAGTCAGCGCTGGTGTCGAATTTTATAATATCAAAGTTTTGAACAAGTCGCAGCTTAGCAGAGGGACTACAGTAACGCTGAGGGAACTTGTTGTACCTAGTATTTAATGAAGGATAAATTAAATAGGTAATTGGCATCCAACAATTAATATAGTTTATGTAACAAAATTTTGAACACAACAATATTTACATTTTTGTCACAAGACGCTGTAATACGCAATTCCTGCACTAAAGCACTAACCTCCACTGCTGATAACAAAATACACATACTACTGGTAAAATTAAACCAAGCATTTGAAACAAATCTCGAACATTTAGTGCAGAACTCAAAGAGCATCCCATTCGGTCATAATTTCGCTGAAGCAGAGGTCGGCAATCGCAATTCCCTGTTCCGGGATTGCACCATGCATTTTCTGGACATCCATGGGAATACCATGACTCCGATAAGCCACCAAATGCCTCTGGACAAGAATATCCAATTTTGATGTAGCATCGATTCTGATATGTATCCCAGAAATATTTGTAAGGATCCGGGCATCTACATGTTCCAGAATTTCGATCGCACTGCAGCAAACGCTTCCTGTCACAATTATCCTGGGAACTGTAAGTTTGCTGTACAGGGTAGTTTCGTTGATACTGATTCTGCTGATACTGGTAAGGATATTGACCGCTCTGTTGGTAGTTTTGTTGGTAATCACCGCATGGTTCCCCAAAACTCCGTGACCGACTGCATGCCAATGTAAGTAACGGTAAAGATGCTAGAAGGCTGATTGGAAGGTAAAACTGCCCCATTCTGAAAGTTTTCATCCAAAGAAATTGATATATTCGATGACTTCTGGGTAAATAATTAATTGGTTACTAAAATTTTATTTTGCCGTTTGCTGGAATTGCTTGGTCGGGCTCGGGGGTTAGGAAAGTAGGATTTGCAAATGGGCAAACATATTTTTGTATGATTTTGCATAGCGGACCACACATTTGAAATTGAATTGCAAGTACAATAAGCCCACACTTCTTTCATTATCCACTCAAGGAATCATCCGTGAATTTAAAAAAAAGCTCATTATTTAGAGGGTGGAACTCCGACAGATACTTTATTCTTAAGATTAGATATAATATAACAACTGACAGTTAATCAACCAGGGCGAAATGTTGAGTTAAATTTAAAGTTAAAATTCAAGATCTCACAAATCTATTTACTTCAGCATTTTATCAAACTTACCCGATTCCAATACAATATGGTTGTCAACCTCTTTCACACAGTCAGTTTCTTCGTTTCTTTCAAGGACAGCTGTCCAGCTTGGAAATCCTGGGCTCCACCCTGTTTCTAATTCCCTATTGTTTTGGATTAGTACGGGAACAATTGCAGTATGACACAGATCAAGGTGTGTGACTAAACTCCCTTCTTCATCTGCATGCGTGGAATTAACACAAACGCACAATGAGTCTTCGTGAAAGTTAAAACTACATTACACCTTGGCTTAGGTTTATCCATGAACTGTAGAACGGACTGACTGAGTCAAACTGAAAGTAAGGTGGCAGAATGCAAACAACGCTTAAACTGAAGGCTAATTTACTTAGCATTTAAGTGTTAATGAGTATGGTCCATCACGGGCACAGAATTATGAATAAGCAAGCATAGCCCAAGATGGGATGGGGAACTCTTTATGCATTTCTAACGACCTTTTTCACTCAGTCAGTCATAATAGTCTTCAAGTTAGTTTTCTCAATACACGGGAATAGAAGGTGGTGCTCAGGTTGGTGATATTTAAATACCCGGATATCAAATGCACAGGGCACACTCCCACGCATTTATTTGTTGTTGGTGTCATTGCATTGCAAACCCGAATCGCAGGATACGTATGGAAATTATGTGCATGGTTCACAATTTCATAGGTTAGATCCCCAACCGAATGCACCGGAGTGAACCACCTTATGAAATCGTAAGCATGACAGAGTATGTAAACACCTTCAGTTGTGCAGAATTAAAATTACTGTTTCATTTTGCATTAGGCCCAGGAAGTAATTACATTATGTAGTTGAGCAATGTAATGGGGGGAGATGACTTCGAATCTAATGAGAGGATATACAATTATTGTCCAGGAGGGGGGAAATGCTTGTATTGAACTAATTATGGTTCATGCCAATTTTTAAATATCTTTTAACCTAAGCTAATATCTAATGAGAGGATATACAATTATTGTCAAGGAGGGGGGAAATGCTTGTATTGAACTAATTATGATTCATGCCAATTTTTGTGTATCTTTTAACCTAAGCTAATGCGTAGCTTCTAGTATTAGTCACCAACTTTAAATTCAAATGTGAAATGTTTACACGCGTCCAGATGATTCACATGCAATTACCGAATGTGACAATTCGAAGGTCAAATGGATCACAACCGACTGACTGGCGAGTTTCCCATCCGTTACACACAAAATTCAAATGGAGCAATCCATGAACTGGTACTCGCGGTGTCCTGGAATAAAAAAAGTTAAAAATCTAACGCTGACATTGACACATCCTCGGCAAGCGAAGGCGGATATTTGGAAGGGATGACGGGGAACGGGGTGAACCTTTTGATCGGATTAATGACGAAGGAGGGTGTGTTTGGGTTGTAAAATACTTTAGAGTGAGGCGTACACGATGCACGTGTAAGATTTCCTGTCACTATTCTAAATCCCTGCTCCTGACTCTATCCAACCCTTTCTCATGTGTAAGTTCCGTCCACGACTCCTCGTCAGTTGAAGTGCCGTAGCCCCGTGGCCGTATAGCTACGTTTTTGCGTTGTCGATACGCCAAGCAAGGGCAGCTGCTGGGAAACGTAAAAAAGACTCCGCTTCAGTTGCAGTAACTGATGGACGGATCCCTTTATCAATGGCGAAAGGGTTGACGAAAATGTGATGAAAGTGAATGAAGTGGGTGAGTGTATCTGGAGGTTTAGTTCCAGTCAAAAATCATATCACACAGAACTTGGTTTTTATTTGAAACTTAATATTACGTCCAACCAAAATAACCTGAATTAGCATGGGTATACATAAAAAATGTATTCATTTGGTTTACGGTATTGAATTAACTTGTTGTAGTAATAAGTTCAAATTGCCCGTTGCAAGCATTGGCTAGTCTCGAATCTCGACTATTGGTGTCGCACACATGTTAGAATATTGTAATACATCAAATTGTGAATTGATTGGGTATCAAATATCAATTTTTTGGTGCTCGATTAGTCCTCAAGTAATAGAAACAGAATCCTCCCTATTCGCATTCACATTTGTTTAATTGATCTATTCACAACTCATTGTGGGATAGTATATAAATCTGAATTAGTATCCGAAACTAAATGTGAGAACCCCATTCCAAATGCAGTGAATTCGTTCTCACAATAAAGTGATTGTGCTTGTTAAGATAGATAAATCTTGTAAATTTTTCTAATTTTTGAATTGTTCATGAGTCATCAAAGGATTTTTATCATTTATTCGCTACATACAAAATGTATGTATGTAAATGTCACATTCCTACTTTACATGCTACAAAGAAAATGCAGTTCCTAAGGCCGCAGGTTTGGATTTAACGAAAGATGTTCGGAGTTTTTGGTGCGTGATGCATCTAGGATAGAAAGAAATTCGAAGCGAATCGCCATTTATTTGAATGCTCTTCTCAAAAATTCTTGGGATTATAGCCCAAATTGTATTTCATACCGCTGAAAAATAAATATAACTGAGTTTTTAACTTGTGAGAGATCAAACAGTTTTTGTCCAATCCTCTCCGTTGAAGTTTTCTGTGTTTTTATCCTCATTTGCGGCTAGCGTTAATTTCCATCCATATCTTGGACTGAGAATACTTTTTGAAGGTTTGTCAAAAGTTTATCAGCAGCATATCATCCGCAGTGAATCAGGATGGAACGTCCATAACTCCAGCCTTCATTAATTCTCGTACTTCCAACAATGGAACAATTTTTATCATTTGGGGATGAAGGTGAAGTGTACAAGCACAACAATACAATAGTCGCCGGAGAGAGATTGTGTTTCGAGGCAGCAGCGGACAGAATACCGGGAAATCTAACAAGTGCACCTTTTCAAGATTTATCAGTAGATTTCATTGGGCACAGAGAAGGACGGAGTGGAATGGGAAGGTTGAATGAATTGAATAGTTTCTTTTCTGAATGAGACTACCTTGCTTTACCCACAGAAGGATCTTTGAATTGGAATGGAAATGTTGGTCAGGGCAAGGAGGGCCCCGGGAACCTCACAAAGAATAACGTTGACAAAGGTTTGAAAAATCGGGTTCCATGAACTGGAAAGTTATTTAACCAACCTGAGCAGAGAAACCTACGACTACGACGACGACCCACTGTGATTGTGATGTGGATGTGTGTAAAGTCTTGATTTTTTTATTGTAAGCTTGGAGAGTAGTAGTTGTAGAAGCTGGAGTGCTCGGTGCTTGGCTCGAACGTTAGTCTTCACACAACAAAATCCAATCCGAATCCGAGTTCCTTTTCCTATACAAAATGTACACAATGAGGGATTCAGGTAAAACCCAGAATTAGAATTACATCCTGGGGAGGGAGGCAGTGGCAGGAAAGGACATTAGTTTCCGATTTCATCCGTTCTTTTGTAAACGGAGCAGGCTGGAAATTCACTTTCCGTCATTGTACAACATACAAGATTTGAACGGAGTCTCACACCTTGCAATCCTCCACCGACAACGACAGCGCCACGAAAAGTTAAATCTTTATTGATTTTATAATTTCAAAGTTTGAAATAAGAACCTTTTCCCGCTCCAAGAACCCCGTTAGGGAAGGAAATGGAAATATCCCACGCCCAAATATTCCGAGTAGTAAGAGTAAAATATCTAATCATCCAACCTCATCAAATATTAGTGAAGATTGACACTTTCCGCACCCCCCTTCTACGGGTTAAACGATTGATTTATGACAACTTGAGGTTGAGATGAGAGTGAGTAAGACGCAGAAAGGGATCATATCCAGGGAAGGGGAAAAGTTTTTTTTGTGGGATATGTCCCATTCTCGTCGCTTGAAGTTTCAGTCGTTTACTCAGGTAGAAGGAAAACCGACTACACTGGACTGTACTAGACTAGCCCACAAACTAGACTTATATAATCTTAGAGGACAGCTTAAGATTTGAAGGTGTAAGTTGTCATAGTTAAACCTATGGCCCACTGCGGTGCAGGGAAGGATGAATTTGAGTGACAAGTCAATGCAGAGTAAGTAAGGGCAGGTCACTCCGGATTAACTAAAGGTGGGAATTAACAAAGGTTGATATTATAAATCTATGTATTATTTACGTACTTTTCCACTAAGGCGAGTATATATTTGGATATTTTTTACATAAGATAAAATTTTACTTCTTGCTTCTGCGGAGCTAACGGATGAATGACACTCCACTTTACACGCAACAGCTTATTTTGAGTTGAGTTTTGCGAGTAAAAAGAGCTTACTTTTCAAGAAATAAACACATTCTTCATTTCAAGTTAGACGAGTGTGAAATTTGTCATTTGTGGGTTAGCCTCTGCCTTGTAGCATTGTTATAGGCCATTCACACAAAGTCTCCAGCTTGGATTTGGATCCGAAAACCACGAGCGGGAAGTCCGGAATCCCCGCTTGCCTTTATTTTATCCCACTGTGCTCAATTGTCCTTGGCCAAATTGTTCATCGATTCGCATGATAGCCAAAATGAGAAATCTTGTGTGTTGAATCTGCATTCTTGTGGCTTTTGAAGGCGGTGGAACAATATTGATCTTTCCTCTCAAATCTAAATCCCGTCCCGGATACTACAGGAAATCCTTTACAATCCCACGGCACCGCACCGCTGATTCCAATGCATTACTTACACTCTGCTCGTATTTTAAATTAAGAGTATGAGTGTAAACAGTTAATGGAAATCTCCGCATGCCGCCGTCGCGTCACAGTTGGTTTTGAATACGAGTAGAATTTCTCATAATAATTGCCAACGTCTAATACCAAATTGAGGGAATGAGAGGCCGAAGGATGATAGAATTCTATTTCAATTTATTCCCGGGAATGGAGTCGAGGGACTCGAGAAGGATGGCGGCGTGGGTTATTTAACTCGTGTTTAATATTCCACTCATGCCAATTGATTGTCATTTATCATCTCGTCAGCTTCCCTCGCGTGCCGTGCCATCCGGCCCCGGTAATCTCCAATCCCTTTGATGACACTGAATTACAAAACAGTAAGGCTAAGTAGTCTCCAGCAGCTTTTGATGAAGAGGCTGTGCGTGGTTCGGACAGTGATTTATTGGACTCAACTGTTTCATTCAAATTTTGTATTTGCATTTTTCGTGTTCAATTAATGCTGAGCCGAGGCCTTTGATAGATAGTCGTGCACTGTTCAATTGTGTTAACATTGATTTGGAAGAATACATGCTTTTATGGATTTGAAATGTGATCACATTTAGAAGCCAATGTGCGGCAGTGTATACCAATGGAAGCTTAAAAACCGAGAAACCTTTTAGAGTACGGATTCCGGGGGATGTCATATTGAAGTGGATCCTTTTATTTTGAACTTCGAAGGCTGATATCTAGATCTAGGGAGGAATAGAATAATACGACATGGTAAATCGAAAGTTGAACTAAGGAAATATCTACACAATTCAAACATAAATATTACGAATTAATGATTTTGCGACCGGATGTAAAATTAAAGACAAATTAACAAAGAACTTGAGGATTCAGTTTAGTTTTAGCATTTGCGTTACGGGGTTCCATCCTCATCATGTCACCTCGGAGGATAAATTGATAAATGAACATCCCCTGTCCTAAGGACACAAGCCCAACGCCACCATCATCAAAACCACACACACCGATCCCTTTCCTCTCGTCCAAGACTCAAATTGGACTTAGGGTCCAGTCCATCTTGATTGATGTGGCAGTGAGATTGAAGATTGAAAATTGATGGTTGCTTAGGTTCGGACAATGGACTTACTTTTCCTTTCCTGCTCCTTATGCAAAGTGCAGGAGGGGAAAACCAATCCGTCCGAGTCAATGTGCCTCTGTGGGGAACTCACAACAAGATCTTTCAGTCTCAAACAGAGTTGGACGGGGGATTTAAGCTTCATCTTCAATGCTTGGGCATGGAAGGAAGAAAAGATCCTTTTAATCAAATAGGGGAAGGTTAGGGTGTTCTTACAGCATTATTTCACAGAAAGAAGGGGGAATACTTAAGCTGGGCTTCTCCTTAAGTATTAAATGGAATATGGGGGGCTGTTCACATGAATTATGTATTTTAATGTTGGAATATTTTGATTTTTAAGACATTTTTGTGGACGTCATGCGCGGAATGTATTATTGAACTTGAATTGATATTTCACATTTATATGTACCACTGCTGGCATTTAATAAACGAATACCCATCCGAGATCGGAATCCGAGCTGACCTCAGCCACTGCTCCTCTTGTAGTAAATCTAAGTTGAATTACACCCTCAATTTATCCTGGCACTCATCTCGATCCAAATGTACAAATTAGCTTCATATTTCAAGCTTATCATTAGTTTCCTCGTCACACACATCCGTGCCATGCCCGAAACGTGGAGACAGAATCCCAATCTTCTAAAATAATCTGCTGTAGGGACGGCTGCGGCTGTTTCTAAAAGAAAAAAGGAAAATCCATCAGAATTCCTTTCCTCTCTCAGTCAGTCCCTTGAAACAGAATCCTCAAAAGATTTCCCCTTCGTCCAAGAACTTTATGTCTTATTAATCAAATATTAATACTTCTTGTGTGCTTTACTTCCCCCTACTACTTTGCAAAAGGAGAAAGAACTTTCCTATTTTCTCACGGGGAAAAGAATACACGGCACAGCATGCGGTATGAAGAAATTCAAATGAGTCTTGGATTTCGATTTTAACGTACTGTTCGTTGGGTTGCATACACTAAAAGTTTAATTGGATTTTTATCGGCAAGGCTAGGACTGGTCGATTCCTTCCCATTTCGTGCGCGGTGGGGCGTAAGGAATTTCACTTCAAAGCATTTTGCCCAAATTCAATTTTGTCACGTCATAAAACTCAATGTTAATGAAATGAAGGGTAAAGGCACCAGAACTTGAAGGGAAGGACTCCCTCGTGTTTATTTTGTGGAACGAATCTATCAAAGAGTCATAACGTTCCCTTTTCCTGCAAATTCCAAACTTTGATGCGCCCAGAATCCTCTTGAGCCATAAGGGTTGCCGATTGGTTGAGAGATTTGAAGTATATGGGATCCTACATAAATAAATACATGTCAGAATCCATGTGAGTGTACCTAATTTACAGCAAGCATTGGAAGTTATTGGCAGTTGGGATTTGCATATTGGGAAATGATTGAGCTCACCGTATGAAAACAAACAGGCGAAGGGAAACATATAAAGTGAGGATAAAAAGGAATTCGAATCTGCGAATTACCGGACCTAGCTGAGTACACAAGGAAAGGAAAGGGTTAAGGATGCGTTGAAAGAAGTTGCAAACTGAAGGAACTCCAACGTCATTTCAGAGAGTAGGGCACTCGATATTTGCTCATCCAGATGCAACGGAGTTCCAGTTTTCCGGGTTAGATATTCTTTCTTTGGATCCGCTCCACCATGGGTAATAGTAGTTCCAGTTAAAAGGTTGACCTAGTTCCCTATGTATGTGCAAATGCCATTATTTGAACTTCTTCCTGTCTGTGCCGTCATGTACCATTCCATCGGTTATTTCTCTCAAATTTCAATAAGGAACTGGAGTAGAAAATCAAAGCTAGGATTTACTAAATTATGCAGAATGTACGGTCTTTACATGATGTACAAATACTGTCGTAGGGTGGGGGCGACAATGCCCGATACTATTCGTTTAATAGTACAGATTAAAAATAGCACATTCTTAAGAAATATAGCTATTCTATCATATATTAAATGACCGAATTGTCAATAATAATAAACTTTTTGTTTTTTTATTACAGATAAAAAGTTTCGGGGGCTGAGCGGACAAAGAGAGCCTTCAGTTCGGCTGATTTTAGAAAAAGATACTTGGTAAGTTTTGGAATTTCTAAAAAAAAATTCACATTTGAAAATGCTAGGTTAACATTGAAGTGCACAGTTGGCACAAAGTGTCAAATCTATAATCTTATGAATTCAAATCTGGAATTTCATTTGCACTTTGGAGTACAAGCCTCGTACTCTATTCAAGGGAACGACGCGTGCTTTGCTGCACTTTTATGTGTATGAACTTTCACTTCTATGAGCAACCAGTCGAACGTGGATTCCACGGGACTGGAAAACTCACATTAAAATCTCGTTAGCATTCTTGCCAGTTTCTGAAAATTGAGCTCATTTGATGTCGTGCTCTATTCTGTGGCTCGGACGAGGACTTTACGCGGAAATGAAAGCCTCTGTACAATACCCCCCGCTGAGTGCTTTGAGATCTTCAAGGGGAAAGGGATGCCTGTTCTGCCACTTCAAGGGAATTTAGTTATGAAGAGCTAAAGGCAAAGGCACGCATATTATATTACACAAATTTCTGCCAATCATGGCCACGGGCGCTAAAATTATAAGCCAGAGTATGGATTTTGTTCAAAATAGGAATTTTATGTATAACATCACACGATATTTCAAACAAGCTGCTGCTTGGTAATGGTAATGCTAGTTGTACAAGAAAATATACGTGCAAACAAAAGACTCGGTTGTGAATAACATAAGGGACACGTTGGAATCCACTCATGGGAGACGATGGTCGGAGATAACAATTTGTTTACCTGTTTTGTATTCCACTCATGGTAATTGAACGTCAGTCATCGTGTCATCAGTTTCCCAGACTTTCATGCACCCTCAGCACCACTGCTGCAGATAGGCTGGGAGGATGATGGACCACCTTGGGGGAACATCATCATTGAAAATCAATCTATAAAAATATCCCACGAACCACTTTGCCAATGCATCTTGAGAGAGTGATTTATTGGGCGTGTCATATGTTTGGATTTCGGCTATTCACAAAAGTGTGTATCACTAGAAGTGTCAAATTCATCATTTTCAATCGTGGTTTGGTGGGTACAAAAGTTTGTTTTTCTGAGTTGAGAATGTAAGATCATGAAAATTAAGGTCGAGTAAAATTAAATTAATGCAAGGAATTCAGTGTGCTAGCTTTGTTAGGTTATAGCAGCAACTCATCTGTTCGTAAGTGCAAATTAACATAATATAATAATAAAATATCCATTATGTTCGTATAATAATTAACATTCACAATTTATTTGCTGAGCTAGCTGAAAAAAAGTCTAGAGTTTCTAAATTTGTGTGAGCATTTACATCTGCATTTGCATGCGTGTTCTTCATCCATCCAATTAGTAAAAGCCAGACTCATTGAATTAATACCCAAAGGTAGAGAGGGTAAAAAATAAATTACATACAAAATTGATATAAAGTGCCCTAGTTTATTGCCCCGAATGCAATAAATTACTAAATCCTAAGGCCCACCGAAACTCTTCCTTAATATATGCTAGAGCCTAAGAATTACTCCACAGATTAACAGGAAACCCAAGACATTCAACTACCCACCAAATAGCCACTTTCCAAATTAATGAGATCCGGGCGAGAGAAATACATATACTGCGACATGGCAAAGGCCGCAAAGCAGAAGTCGTCGGTTCTCCACACACAATGGGTCGTCCGTCGTAGTGTAAAACAATGAGGACAGCCGAAGGAAATCTCATCATGTATAATTAGGCTGGAATTTGGTGTTTGGATGCCAAGCGAGTGTCATGGGATAATAATATGATGCGAGGCGTTTTCCGTCCAACAAGGGAGTATCTTTCGCCGCAGGGATCGATTAGTCCATCTTTTTGGACGTGATCTTGGCTTCTTATTCTCAGGAAAACCTCAAGTGCATATTCCTCAATTGGGGTACATTTGTGCCTACAATGTATGCCGAGTCGCCTTAATCTATTGTGGTGTTGTTGCCGAATCTTGTCCAACAATGGTTCTTAAAGCTTTGTTCAACTTTTTGAAATAGATGCATTATTTTTTGGCAAACGTATTTTACGCCAGAGTTTCACGCGGACAAAATCTTGGACTTGAGCTATTTAATTTAATACATATAATTTATAGTAAAGGGATTATAACTATTTGCTCTATGCGTTTGGTAATATGGCCGGAAATGCAATACGATAGATAGATATGGTAAAAACAAATCAAAATCACCGAAGTGTAGAAGATACCGCGATACCCGACACCTAAACTCAACTATTTCTGCTAAATTGATTCGAAATACTGCGGGCAGCCAAGTCAAAAAAGTTACGATTCCATCCTTGCAATAAAGGACAAAAGTTGAGTCCGAACCCACTTTTTACTGCTATACGCTTTTACATTCCGTGGCAAAATACATAAAACTAACCTTGCAGAGAGCAAAGTGCAAAGGAAAAGAGGAAGACCTAGAAGTTCACTTTTACGACAGTTGATATGAGAAAGTAAGAGAAAAAGTGTCACAAGAGTGCTTATCTGGCCAGGGTAAAAGATAGAATAATACGACACGATAAATAAAAGGAATTACAAAACTTTTGCTAATAATTGTGCCCAGAGTGAAAGTCATTAAGAGTTCCTTTTCTTAATCTGAGCTCGAAAGAGAATCTAAAGGTTTTGGGAATAAGTAGGACCGAACGGCGTGTAACTTTCTTAGCTAACCTTATGGCACGGCGTGTAAAATTCCTTAAACTCTCATTAAAATAAATTAAATTTGTTTTGAAATTTCAGCGTAGTATTAGATAGAATTTAAATTTGTTAAAAGAGCCGTGCTTAGCTATGCCTAAGCCAGAGTGTTGGGGACGAGGTTATTTATAACAAAACCCATAACTAAAAGCTCTTTCAATGGAATAGCAAATTAGTAAACAATTCTGAACCCCTAATAAATCTTGTGAGAATGAAATCTGTGATCCGGTCACGCACACAATTCAAACCCTCCTTCCAAACACCTTTTCACTTTTCTTAGCCCTGATTGTAATCTGTATTTGAGAAAGAAGGATAGCACGTTGTACTTTTGTATAGGGTTGCGGGTACCTCTTCACTCCCGCAGGTTACAGATTGAAAGGGAGTCAATTGGTCGACGTGATAAATAAATATCTTTAATTTAAAATCCACAACTCATTATTGACACGCAGGTGTTGTGAGTCACTAACTACTTGTTTAGTATGGTGCGATACAATCAATTTCTGTGCAGACAGAAAGGGTAATTTCCAATTTCCTCTTGTTGCGTGTTTGGGAAGCTTTGGATGAGCAACCAATTGTTTGTGAATTTGTAAATCGTTGTATTGAATACCAGCAAGGTATTTTTTTACCATTTATCAATCAAAGTCCAAAATCTTTGTGGTCACGCTAATCTTGAACACTGGAGTGTAATACTAATCTCTGGGTAAACCTAAATTATGGTAATTCAAAGTGTGTTTACGTTTGCATCTGCCCTTCTGTAATCATTGATTTCAAAATCCATGTTATGTTGTTGATCTCACTAGCTTGCTAGCAAAAACTAGATTTGAGCTACTCGGAAATGCTGGATTAATTCGGCTTTGACCAGAGAGGCTAAAAGGAGTTGTATCAAAGAGTACCGGCGTGGCTATTTTTGAAAGCAGATCCTAAACAAAAATATGTTGTAACGATTTCCTTTCATCTTAAAAACATGTTCATTCGTCATACGTTGGGTTTATGGGTTGAAGTAGGCTGCTTCTATTCATCTTACATTTGGCAGTATTGCTTTTTTCAGGGGATCACGATCTCAGAGCATCATTGACTTGCTGAAGAGGTTTTTTTGAAAATTGTAATTTTCCTGCTAGTAAACGAGTCTGTTTCTAATACCGTATCAAAATCCACCCGTGGCACGGTGGACTGACTGCGTAATATAAAAGACGACCCGAATCATGTTTTGCACCAATTTACCACACAACGAGATGAACTTCGTTTGATCCACCTTCAAACCTATGCCATTAGTGGCAATTGTAAGCGGACAAGCTACTATTACCTTTGATTTAACTCGGCTGAGGACAGGAATATGCCAATTTTTCATTCGTTCAGGGTAGAATATGCATTACTCAAACGCCTTTTACATGTACCGTGTCCGGCGATCTTCAAACGTGTTTTTTTTGTGGAAAATTACAAATTTCCAAGCTCTCCGAACATTCAGATTTTACGCCGCCTTCTCCATGCTTGTCTGTACTGTCCAACTTTCTGAAAAGTTAACACTACGCACAAGTCCTTAACTCACAAGTTCCCATTTCGACAACTTCATTTGTCAGCAGAGTAATTTGTGGATGTTCCAGTAAACGCAATGTTGGATATTTCAACTGGTTAATTACTGTTGGACCACACAAAATGAATTCATCAGCAAATGCGAAGCTAATGTTGTGTTGCTTACAACTCCAATGTTTCATTTCTAAAAATTTACTTCAACGGAAGCATTTTAAGTCATGACAAATATGCACTCAGCAGTTTAAATTGCAGAACGATGTTTGCGAGACAACTTCACTTCGTCTCTAGTCTCGACTTCTACGGAGTGCTCCCATTTGTTTTCCGTCTCCTGAATCTCAGAAAAAATTCGGCGTTCCCTTTGTTTATTAATTTTGTCGGACAAATAAGATGTTTTTATATTCATAATGTATCGGCAGATTCTGTAAGTTAGGATTTCCCAATAAATCAATAGGCAAGGTAATAGGATTTGGATGACAAAGCACAATGTTCTAATAATATGGTGGATTTTATGTAATGTACTAAAACCTGAACCATCAAACTTTCGGATCAATTTGTAACATTAGTGGTCACATCTGAGTGAATTATGAACTCTCGGCATTCACCAAAAAAAACCCATTAAACTTTTTGAACACCATTTGTGCCAGAATATTACTTTTTCATTCCAGACAATTTATTCCATGCCAAATCCACACCCCGGGTCCTTTATTTTGACAGGGTTTGTGAGAAATCGCTTATTTGTCACTTGGAACTGCGTTTAGCACTGATTTAGGGGATCAGGATAAGACGAGTCAAAACTTAGCCGAACGGAATCAATAGTCTCAAGATTTATTACGATTGACAGTCAGGGGTCAAAACAAAACCCATTAGCTTCTCCCAACGGCCGTCAATTCCCCTTTGGTACCCTCGTCCAAATGCAAAACTTGGAGTCTTTTTGCGTACTCCACATTAGGTTTGAGCAGGCATGGAAACTTACGGGGTCGTAAGCCTGGCTTTATTGTCTTAAATCGGGATGTTAAAAAGTTTTCCTCTCCAGGCTAGAGAATAATGAACAACAGAATTTTCTCAAAATAAATTCCTCTGAAGTTGAGACTTCAAAGTAAATTTATACAATTCCTAATTAGGGCGGAGTTTTGTCAAGGAAGAAAGGGCCGGGGTTTTCTTAGGGAAGAATAAGAACTTCACTTTCAGAGCTTTAAATTCCTATGAGATCTCTTCCCCCGGATTCCATCCACCGTACCCCTTTGTAGGTGTAATTTCGGGGAGACTGATTTATTCTTGACTCGAAAAAAATGTTATGTTTGTAGCACAGTGCAGTGCACAGTCTCGCACACGTTAAAAAAGCGTGTATTTCTATGTACAAGTTGCCTATGAGAGCAATTGTCTGCACGAACCTTGCATTATCGTAATGGTTCCTTCGCATTTAACTTGAGAGATTTGATAGAAAGATATTATGACATTCACATCTTTTTTCTTCCCCCTCTCTTTAGAAGGATCTCTCTCCGTTGCTATTTTTACCGCGTCGCATTTATTATGCTTTATTTACGTGTGAAGGGTCCTTGCGTGTGTGGATTTCTTTGTGTTGTGTCTTGGAGACATCTGGACCTTTCTTCGTGGCGCGACGGTGACTCGTACTTTGTGTGTCGTCGCGCTCGAATTAACTTCCAGTTTTGAGTGTACAACAGTTTATCTTAACCTGGTGAACTGGCAATTAGAGCAAATGCGAGCAAGGGTTGTATGAAGGAAACAAATGGCTTCTCCAATTACTCGAAAACTGGATTTCAATTCTTTGGAAATTCTGATATGAAGATTTAGTTAGAAAATCTGTCAAAGTTTAACGAAATTGATTTGCTGTTTTTAGAAATTTTGAAACGTACGAGCTTAACTTGAAATAAAATGTCTATATAAAGCAGGTTGAAGATTTTATAGAAGATTGCTGTGTCGATTGAATAGTATTTGTCTGCCATTAAGTCAAGGGACGAGACGGTGTTTAGGGGAATGAGGCGGTAATGGATTTATTTGTACTAGAAGCCATAAACATTTAGCCTTTTGAAGGGAATTAGGTGTACCGGGAATGTTACTTGGAGAAAAAAAGACTGACATTGTCCCTTAGGTCACATTCTAAGGCAATAACAATAACATTAGTTTTGGTGGTGGTGAGTTGAGATGCAAAGTCAACTAACCGTGTTATGTCAAACGGAGGAGGACTTCAACTCGGCTTTGTGATTTTGTGAATGGGTTTAACCCTGAGGCAAAATGCCCAATTGAAATGTTTATGGGATCACATTCACAACTCATCTTCTCCAAATCTCTTAAGCATACTCTAATTTTGTTCTATTTTTCTTTGATTTAAAAAAGTAAATTTTTTTAAAAACACGAGAAATCCGACATCTTCCGGCCAAATGATGGTATTTATAGAACCAAGCATAAAGGAACTACAGAAGTTCAACCGTCTTTTGCAATCACCCCCTTGCAGCAAGCAGTGGTGCGTGTTTCGTATTCAAGTTCAAGACCTGAATTGCTTGAATGTGTCGTTGAATTACAAAAATGCAGCGTTAGTTACTCTAAATAGGGTGTCCCACATTTATAAGAACGATTTTATTTATTCTCTCTAAATTAACAATAACGTCCATGAATATTTTTAACATTCTCAATANTAAATATCTTATGCAATTTATTAGCCCACGAGCCGCGCGGCTCACATCTCTTCCTACTTCAGAATTGCATCACAAATTACGTTAAATTACATCCTTTCAGAAAATAGAGCGATTTCATTGAAAGAATTACAAAAGTCCTTGGTGGCCAATCACGCATCCGTATACTGTCAGTTGTGTTGGCCGCCGTGTTTCCTTGTATTTTTGATACAATTTATTTCAATGTCACGTCACTTTCATTGAAATGACAATCAATCAAACACTAACACGATCATCACTTAGAATTCTATTTGTTGTTCCGTTTACCAGATGTGCCCCGGGGGTGGAAGCGACCCAACATCAGTTCCTCCTCGAAAAGGAAGTTTGAGTTCACCAGCACGGAAAATGGGGAATTGGAGTCGAAGTCGGAATTTGGGGGCCGGGAAGGCAGTGACCACAACCTCCGTCGCAAGGATTCTTCTTTTAATTAGTTTAGTTTTCATGCCAAATCTCTTTCCTTCGGTGACAACGCAAGCCATTTTTGGGAATACTTGCCCTGAGCGTTGCAACTGTGGGTTGGACTCCAGGGGGCGGATGGAAATGAAATGTGGACAAGGGAGGATGACTGAAATCCCAACTGCCAAATTGTCTCCGTCGACGGAAGTCATTCGAATTGTTCCGCCAGCGGGTCAGTCAAATCATTTGACGATTGGAAGGTTTTTCAGACAATTCAAGAAACTGGAGGAAGTTCATATTGTGAGTGACAATTTTACACATTTTACTCTAAATTTAAACTATGGATTTATATCAATATTACTTGCCTGATTTATACTGTTAATTGCTTTTAAAATTGCTGCTAAATAGACAGGGTTAGCCTGATAAATGTTCCACAATTCTTTGATATAATCTTGTAGCCTAGGGCATTTAATGGGAATATGACTCACGCCTTGCCGCGCTGTACTAGAACTGTAAAATCAGTGATATCCGAATTCACAAGAACCACCAGTGTCAAAATGGTAAAAGTCAATAGGACAATCATGCGATATGACAGTAAAACCTTATTGCTTCCTTTGCCGACTTCCTGGTCGGAAGGAAAAGATGGGACGATCTCATCATTATGCGGTCAGGCGAAGTGCTTGAAGAGATTCTGAAGATGGATTCAAATGTGAGGAGACAGGCAATTTCCAAACCCTCTTCATTTTACAGAGCAAGGATGGGGATGGGGAAGGGAGTCCAAATCCATGCATATGCATTGGCCGTGGTCACCAGAGAAATGCCTGCACCACTCACTATTGCATTACGATTGTGACCTGTCGTGTGCCTTGGAATCAGCCATTCCTTTGGGTGCCATTTACTGGGCTTTATATCTTTGACTTCTTATTGCCTCGGAAGGACGCTATAAAATACAAGCGGCTGATGTCCCCTCTTATCTGAAGTGCTTGAAGAGATTCTGAAGATGGATTCAAATGTGAGGAGACAGGCAATTTCCAAACCCTCTTCATTTTACAGAGCGAGGATGGGGACGGGAGTCCAAATCCATGCATATGCATTGGCCGTGGTCACCAGAGAAATGTCTGCACTACTCACTATTGCATTACGATTGTGGCCTGTCGCATGCCTCGGAATCTGCCATTCCTTTGGGTGCCATTTACTGGGCTTTATATCTTTGACTTCTTATTGCCTCGGAAGGACGCTATAAAATACAAGCGGCTGATGTCCCCTCTTATCAAGATTCGATCTAATGGCAATGGGATCCTGAGGTAAAGGCAAGAGAAGGAGATTTCTCTCTTCATCTTCCAACGCGACCATCCTTCCTGTTTTAGCTGATTGTCTTCAGGCAATAATAGAATTAAATGGACACTTATGGTCCACCCCACCAATTTTGGAACTGGGTGGAATTTTTATATCTTCCCTTTTTATACGATATTTATGAAAATTAGGTAATTTGAATGGTTTCCGCGATCCCCGGAATTCCTTGCATGGTTTGGAGCCTAGCAAAATTCCAGCAAATTGGGCATTTTGAAGAATTCTGCAAAGAGCAGCCAATGTAATTTCTTTCAAGCTCGACTCATATTTTGAAAATGTATTTCTTTCCCTGGAGTTATTTCCAGTGTCACATTTTCACAGAGCACGCTAATCAATGCAAAAGCACATAACTTTCTGGTTACCAGCATATTTTGGGATGTACATTAGACACTGACGAGTTTACGACATTCTACTGTCAAGTGCAACGATAAATGCGACACGCAGTACGTTGGATTCAAGCTACACTGAAATCAAAAATTTAGGATTTCCTTGTGCATTTACTCACATAGCGGATCACATACAATTATGCACGCCATCATTTCCAGCCATGTTTTCTCCTTTTGGCCAAACTTTATGTTATTGGGAAACGGTGGGGGAGTGAAGCCTGGAAAATGAAAAATCTCTCTGAAGCCTTTCATGTTGTGGAACGGAATTACATTTTTTATAAATCAACCGCCTTGCGTCTTTTCAAATGACGAGAATCTGATCTACACATACGAAGCTTTAACACTCCATTACTTATAATTCCATTTCTAAGTCTGGAACATGTGTTTCGGAGAGTAGCCCAACCGTCTTTGATCTCGTAGGGTGCCCGTCTAAGAACGTGGCTACTATTATGCCTGTCAAACTAAAATGTAATATAATAAACTTTGGCGACGAAGTAATTTTGTGTTGATGTTGAGTATCACACCTATATTACCCAATTTTGGATTCTCAGACAGGCAAATCACGTTTTAACTAACACTCATTAGAATGTAGCCTTATATAGCTTTACTTTTAATGCTCAGAATACTACAGTCACTGATATATAATTAGAAAGAAATGTGCAGGTCTAATCAATTTTTATTGAATTTCAGGTGTATTCAAACATTCCCAATATTGGCGAACATTCCTTCTGGGGCGTCCACTCTCTTCGAGTCTTAAATCTCCGAGGAAATAACATCAGCCAAATCGTAGAGAGCAACTTCAAGGGATTAGTGAGCTTGGAAGTGTTAAACCTTGCGGATAATAAGATTGACTCATTCGTTTCGGCTGCTTTTCAATCACTGGTCAAATTAAGGGAATTAGATCTGTCCAACAACAAGGCAACTAAATTGGTTGAGAGGCTATTCTACAATCTTCACATGTTGGAAACTCTCAGTCTCAGCGGGAATCAAATCGTGGAATTAAACCCGGACGTCTTTCGTGACATTTGGCGACTTAAAGATTTTCGGTAAGAACAACGACCAAATTTAATTCAGATGTGAATGCAAGCTATTATTTTACTTCATCGTTTCAGATGTCGTCGATGTGGTCTCAAGTCAGTCAACCCATTGCTTTACGCTCTTTTACCGGATATTCGGGTAATTTAATCTCATACAAATTAAGTTATTGTGCCGCCATGTTATGTGGCTATAAGCATATATAGAGTAGAAAGCCTTTTGGCTCTAATAAACATTCCGCGGAATTGATCTGTGATCCGTCTGACTCGAAGCAGAAGTTTTCCCCTTTAATGTCTCACATATTGACAGAAGTCATAGCGAGTGAAATGGAATTCGAATTCAATTATTCTACTCCGGAAACAAAGCTATGGGAAATGGAGCTGTGGATCTCTAGGCATGAAAGGACTAATAAATCTCACAAATGAAATCATAAAGCAAATTTTGAAGTACTGGGGTGCTGCATAAAGTACAGAAATAGGAAACAGACGAGGTTAAAGGGCATCGGTGAATTTTGTCCTGTCTAGTCAAATCCTGGGAATGTTTTTCTACGTGTTGAATTTTTTTTGTCAGACCTATATGGCCGGGTAAGGACATGCCGTTACGCCATGTCATGTGCTTCCTAACGTACTTCAAACAAGAAACCCTTCCTGGACAAATGTGTTCGTAAACAGAGGGAAAGAATGGGGAAAGCCCTAGAGGCGCCTTTCAATAATTATAGCGTCCAGCGTCAAACGAGTGAAGGAAATGCCGTCGCGGTCTTCTTTGCACGGACGGTTGACCCGACCCTCAGAATTTCTTTCATCTTTGAAGAAGGGGATGGAAGTTTTTCCCCCTTTTATTATTGATAACTCGAAGTCATATAGTCGGACAGGAGAAGAATCACAAAATAAGGAGGGGGTGAAGGACGAGAACCACAAAAAGAAAGTTGTGGAAAGTTGCACTGCAAGCATGAGACACATGAAGTGGAAAGTTAGCTTTCGCCATGCACACATCATCACACCACATCCCACAGAATGTCTGTTTACCCAAAGTTATGACATACTTCGATATCGTTATACCGTATCACTATCTCATTCAATACATAAACTGGGAAGTTTGATAACATTTAGTTATTAATTCAGCCCATGCAATGCAGCACATACACCTCGCTGTGAACTAACAGACCAGAAAAAAAGCATTCCTTGATAGCATGGAAGGTGTATATCGCAGGTTGCAGGTCAAATATCAAAGCAAGATTCCCTTAAGAGAAACAGTAAAATCCAGTACGTGGAGCGAATTACAAGCAGCATCACTCAACCAGACTTCCCTCTGTTATCTACCTGGGCTTTAAAGTATAACTTTTTGATTGAACGTGGTTCAATTTGATAGGATTTCCCGGGATCGAATGCGGGGCATGTGTTGAATTCTAAAAAGAAATGTATTGTTTGAAGCTTGAAACAAGACTTCTATTTTGGTTGCAATACTTGACAAGGCTCAAATTCTTTGGCTACCGAAATTAGAATTGACTAAACAAATTAAAGCGAAAAAAATCGCAATTTCGCAATATGAATCTTTCAATTCCCTCTAATGGCATGTCGTTAATTTTATGCTTTAAAATGTTCACAGGTCTTGGACATAGGCGACAATGAGTTCAAATACCTAAACAGAGAAGAATTCGCGAGTCTCATTCATCTGCGGGAGTTGTATTTGGACGGAAATCAAATCTCGGCAATAACTGTAAGGAAATAGCTAGCAATGCAATACAATAAAAACCAAGTGGATAGAATAATGCTTTAAAACGATTGCTTGCTCTCAACAGGACGACACTTTTCGATCCTCAAGACTCACTCTTCTTTCCCTGAGCTCAAACCGAATTGTTCGACTGGATAGAAAAGCTTTTGACAATGCGACGGTCGCAGAACTCGATCTCAGTGGAAACAAATTTCAAGATTTCGATAAAGCCTTGTGGTCAACTTTGAAAACGAACTTGACAAAATTGGATCTAAGCCGGAATCCACGACTTAAGATGCACTCGTTACAGATACTCCTATCTGAAAATACATTGCTGAAGGGTTTGTCTCTTGCTAGCAATGAGTACTCGGATCTCCCCTTGGATTTGTTTCAGAATCTCAGAAGGCTGGAAGTTCTAAATTTGAGCGGGAATCACTTGTCCGATGTGTACACTCACCAGTTTATTCCGTTAGGCAATCTCAAGACGTTGGATCTGGCTTATAATAAATTGAAGGGATTGGACTCGGATATTTTATCTTTTGTTGATCGGCTCTACAACTTTCGGGAGTTTCGACTTGTTGGGAATCCTTGGGCATGTGATCTGTGCAATATTCCTCCTTTATTGAGGTGGATCCGGGAAACGCCGCTTTTCAGGAAGGCTTGCATTAATGAAAAAGGTATTTACTCTTACAATCAATCAAAATTTCCTGACACCTCTTGATATATAATCTAAATCCTTTTCCTCTGTACTTCAGACATATGAAACACTATCTCCCTCGTGTAGATTGGGGGTGTGCACTAACTAAGCATGCTCTTTCTTTTCGCAAGGATGATGTCAATGTGATATGCCAAACTCATAGTACGCCTTGTTTACTGCACATCTCTGGCCTACACGTCAGGAGAAATGAGAGTGCTGTAGACGACAAAGGCTACAGTTTCGCTCTCTTTGCTAAGTTAGAGTGGAAAGGTCATTCATTATTTTAACACTCTCTCTGCAGATGACTATTGTCTTCGATGCTCGTCGCCACCAGCGCTTCTGGACAAGCCGATTTATTCACTGGACGAAGCATTCCTAGAGTACTGCAATCGAAATTTGGAGCCAGCATCCATTCTTTTCGCATCAGATCCTAGATTCGGTTTATTCCTAGGCTGCGGTGTTATTCTTATCATATTAGTGGTTGCCGCCATTTTAATTATAGTGCATGCCCGATATCGCGGTCAACATTACTACACCGGCGAAGAAAGTCGTCCCGAAATCGGAACCCCTCCGGTTCCACCGGATTACGATCATCTAGCCATCAACGAAGGCTTTGACAACCACTTTTTTAACGGGAATGGAAATAAATCGAAAATGATAGCCACAATAGACTTCGACAGTCAACTTTCCCAGTACCCGCCGGATTGTATTCCCCCCGAACTCACCAGTTTCAGAAAAAAGTCACAGAGCAGACCAGTCTCAGCATCATCTCCTATGCTAATGCCAAAACAGAATCAATCTACTACGTACAGGTAGTCGAAGTCGGTAGGATTTTATTACTAGAGTACAATAGCATTCAGTTACTTGACAACTCAAAAGTGCAAATAATATTACTGCATTGTTAATATTGCTCATCATTAAAGTCAAGACTTGCTAAAATCGTTCACCCCTCCAGCCACAATTATAAACTGCTTGATCAATATATTTTGCACTGATTATTGTATAATATTGTGATGTGTTCTCCGCCTACAACTGCCAAATTCTGCCGAGAATACAAACCTTAGTGTGTAATTCTAAATATAACATGTAGCATTTCAGAGCACGCGTATCCCAGAATTGAATGAACATTCTTTGAAGTTGTATAATGCAAATTGTAACTATTCTCAGCTTTGTTTAACCACATTTTGAGAGACAATCCCATTTTGACTGAAATATTTGAAATGCAGCACAATCGGGTTTTATTTTGGTAGATAATTCAAAAATCGAATTTCTCTCTTCCACCTTTGTTCAATGTCTGCGTCATCCGTCAAACCCCGAGTGAGTTGATTTTGCACATACTTAGAAGTAAATATAGGGCTTAAATTTGGTGATCTCAATCTCTATTGAGAAACGCTTGTCTTAATATGGTTAAACAAAGTTGATAGGAGGTATGGCTTGGAACTGATTTCACAGCTTTCTTCAATTTTAAGGTACACCCTATACAATTCAAAGCGTATGGTATGTTTGTTGTACATAATTAACGTGAGTGCAAATCGGATCAATCTGTTAGGTTAGTTAACTCGTTAATTAAGATAAATAATGAAGCTTTACTAATGTAAGTGTGAATAGACATCGATGAGCTTTTATATTAAAATCCATTATTCTTTTCACTTAAAATAACGATACGCATCTCAACGCGAGAAGGCACACATTTTACCCAATCTTTTATGTTATAGTATATTCCAAGTAAACAAGTCTTTGTTTTAATTATCAAAGTGTGAAGTGAACGATTCATATTCATCTTAAACAGTACAACGTTTGTGAGTTTATGGATTCAATTAAATTGCCAAACAATTTATAAAACTAAATCATTTAATTCACCACTAGAATACTGATCACGCATTATTTGTTTGCGGTTCAGAAAACACAACACTGGGCGGACGAACAATTGACAATTACTAAGCTGTGAAACCATATAATCAGTCTAAAATCATATTACCACCATTGCATTTGATTCATTGGACGTTCACTAGGAAGAAACCTTTCATTTCTCGTTTCTCTCACTTTCTGTTTTAGTTGACGTCTCCGAGGTCCGTGCATTGTTTACATCATCGGACTGACTGCTTTCAGTAAAATTTTCCAATTCGTCTGTAGATGTATCAGGATCAGGTGTCTGTGGGGTTTCTCTTGGGGCACTTTCTTGACTTACTGGAGGCTGATTCTGAGTCACTGCTTCTTCAGTATCAGCAAACCTTTTAAATAGATGTTAAATTAAGCTCTAATCAAGTGAGGTATTCATATCAATACAATTAATAACTTACCTAGAAATTAGTTGGCACATTGACATTGTGATAAGAACAAGAACAATTAAGAAGCAAACAAGGTAAAAACGGTGAGTCCCCCAGAGAATCATGACTAGACCCATCACATAGCACATATGTCGTTGAATGTTCCACATGGTCCTATAATTAAAGCAATTCTCAATCAACTTAGCTACACTTTAATTACGGAATTGAATTTCATTGCGCTTACGGATGAAAGTCTGGAACAAAGCCCTGCCAAAGTATTGCCAGTGCTGGTGTTAGCATCAGGCAGACGTACATTGACAAATCCCACTGTGGTACTTCCGAATAGCTGTGGTATAAATACTTTCACGTGTAAGCTAAAAACGGAATAAGAAGGCACGCACAAAATCATTACCTGAAATTGTTGATCCAATAAATCATGCTGGGAAGATTGTACATTGTCACAATAAACCATAGCATAGAGGTATGAATATGAAAATTTATGGGAGACATTGCTTCGCCGATGCTTTCAACCTTCCCTCGAATCAAGTCTTCGAGTAACCCTTCGTATAACTTAAAAATCTACAGCAAAAAATTAAATTATTCCTCCAAATGACTATTCGCAAATCATAAATTGCCTTTCATTTAAAAAATATTGGTAATTAAGTATTTTCAAATAAAATAGTCAAACCTTTAGCAAGTAAATGGCAAGCCCAACTGCCAACCCCATTGCACCACAAGTTGTTATTGCCAGTGACAAAATTAGTACAGCGATTGAAATCGGGAATTTTTCCAGTGTAACCGCCAAAGCCAAGTCGGTAACTTTATCTGGCACATTTCCCAAACATCTGGATAGAAATCTAGAAGGAATAAAAACCAAATTTTAACAAAACGGCAAAATGGGTTTGACTCCCGCTTAGCTGGCACTATAATACTAAGTTTAGTTTATGTCATTTGGTTTATAAAATACAACACGCCATGTTTGTACCTCATTGTGAAAGCGTGAAATGCACCGCCCGCTCCAAGCATAACGTAATAGGCACCAGTCACGACAACGAGAGCAATTGAAAAAGAAACGAGGTAGCACACAATTGGCAAAAAGTAGCTAAACTCGGAAGGACTCAACATTATCACTGATCTGAAGTCATTTCTGGAATAAGTAATTAATTTATTAATTATAATAAAACATCAGGTGAGAGAAGATTAAATAGCAGCTTACGGAAGTAGCATTATCATAAACGCTGCGATAAACCCGGGAACAAGAGTCAGGTAATAAGCCTTTGCCAACAGAATGTGATGGAAATTTAACCACAATTTCGACTTCTGGAAGTAAAGTGTCATCAGGATTACGCTGGCAAAGTGGGTGGGTAAAAATCGCCAATAAGTTCGGAAAATTTGACCGGCTGTTTCCACCCACAAGAGCTGAACCCTAAATAGTACGTGAAGAACTTAAATTTATCTCATTCGTTTCAAAAATAATACCTTTTTTCTACCTAATATTAAAATCACAGTCACGACCCATGTATAGCAAAATGTGCGCTGACGAAGCATTCCAATCAGAAACTCGAACAAGAAGGCTCTCATTCCTAGCATCAAAGTGTCAATCATAATTTTATGGTCCTACGGTACGGTGTTAGACTCCAAGAAGAAGAATGTGAGAAAACTTACTTCAAGAAAGCATGGGTTTGAAAATTGCCGTTTCGGAAAAGGGCGACAGAATTATGGCACTGTGAATTTTTGTCCGTGTTATGAGGTCTTGCTGTCAGTTTCCACGCAAAAAGGCGGCTCAAATGGTAAGACATAGGGAAACTTATGTTAAAGAACATCCCATTACTAATTGCTAATTTGTCCCCTAATACTCCATCTCGCTCTGATCTGCTATAAATCTCCGCATTGACACAACTCTGTGATTAAAAATAAAACTGTAAACCCTTAAAGCAATTAATTATAACAAATGAGTCTTACCGGAAAGTTAACAGGATCTAATTTTACTATTAAATGAGAAAATCCTAATTTCCTCAGCTGATTGAATTCCAAGTGCGCTATTTTTCTTCTTCGGTGTAAGGATGGAAGAAATTCTGTTTGGTTACTTAGGTTGACCAAACTGGAGCTTCAGAAACAGAGAATAATTATTAAAGGATTGTTAATATTTTTATTAAGGAACTTGGTATTGAGTGTGTACCAAATTCTAACGTCGTTTACAATAGTTTGTCCAGTGCAACCATATATCCAATTCTTCGGTTTGGTATTTGTGGTAGTTAATAGAATAGTATAATCATCATTATTTCCCAATTTGTCTTCGAATGTTCTCATAGGAAGCATAAGGTACGTCAACTGGTTTGATGGTGGTTGGCAATAATCGTGTTTTAAGTATTCATTCCACGAAACTAATGGAGGTTTGCCAAACTCCGTTTCTGAAAGGTGTGCTGAATGGTATGACTTTCCAGACGTTCTCTAGACCAAAAAAAAGTTAATCTGATAAAAAATAACTTGCTTGTCGTAATGTCCTAAATTTGTGTCCATTCACTTTTTTGAAATGATAATTCAGTATGCTGGTCCTCAAAGTTACGTTACTCGTGATGGCAAAGTAATTACTCTTCTTTCGATATTCAACCATGTCAAAGAGAGAACGAACAATAGCCATAACCAATTGCTTGCACCATACAATGCATAAATGGTCCGTGGAAGCCCAAACTCCTGCAATGGAAGGGGCCTGCACATAATAAATAGACGAGTGATGTACTGTGAACCAAATTATTACAAATAAGTGTTGATGCTAACCGAAGTTTGAATGTCATTGTGCTTCCACTTAGTGAACTGGTCAGGTATTATCCAATCCCGGTCCCCACCCGCAACACTTACTAATGACACTTGCTTCCCCTCTGTTTCTAAAAGGTTCGTCCAATTTCTTTCTATGTGAAAGTAAAACAAGTCAAACTCTGGATCGGTCAAAAGCAGAGCTCTCTGATGTGGGGTAGCCAGCGTAAAGATGAGTTGTGATTTTATTTCATCCACATTGATGGATTTCGCAATGAGTCCTCCCTGCAAAAATATCAAATAATTTAGCTGTCGGGCTTAGTAACTGTAGATGCTGGTAAAAATTAGATTTAATTCAATTTACCATTGAGTGCCCAATGAGTATAACTTGATGAAAATCTTCGTAGAAAGTCATGATTCTGTCAACAGCTCGACGGGCATACTGACTTTGTCTCTCCAGAACATAACCGTATATTCCAGACATCTCTTCATGAAAATCAATTGTAAAGAAATCAAAATGATATGGGGTTCGGCTATTGAGCCATTTCCGAAGTGCCACGGAAGCAACGGAGCGCACTATAAATTGATAGGAAATGCAATATTTCAGTATTAGTTGCATTAGTGCGTTCTTAAATCATTATTAGAAGGCTACTGAAGTGAGTGTTTAAATAAAGTTCATTTTGGGTACCTACCTTGCTTGTAAGATCCAGCATTCCCAGGGAGAAATAGAACTGGTATCCCAGTAAATTTTAGATGTCTTACATTGTCAATTTGTTTGCCCTCAGTATAAGCGTAGAGCCCATACATAGAGAACTGCCGATCTGCTTCAATCGGCATGGGTATTTTCTGTAAAAACCACCGGTACAATTACTTTCTTATCCTTGTAAAAATGAAATACCAAATACTCACCACATATTGAGGAAACTCGTACATGTATGTCATTTCACATTTGTTGGCCTCCACATTAATGAAGAAATCGTAAGCCCCAATGAGGACAACCATTGTACAAAATATACTCAGAACGTAAACAAAAAAGTTTAAGATGTATACAGTTATTTCAAACTGCTCCTTCTCCCTGATTTTGTTGCTGTGAGCGGTCATTTTCCGTCTGTGTGAATGAATGTTTGCCTGTCAAAATACAAGAGGGGTAAAATTAAGTACTCCTTAATATTGGTCATATACTACAAAAATAGCAAAGCTGGAAAAACAAGAGCCTTGATACACAGTACAGATTATTTTTTTCATTTTTGAAGCTATTTAAGTTTTGGGTTAATTTCCCCGCAATTCACCTTTATTGTCCTCGTCTGTCAGGGCACAAGTGCCAAGTCCTACCTTCAGTACCTTCTGCCTAATCCAATCACAATGTAAATACTCTGATTCCCTAACTTTTGGTAAAGTAAAATTTGTTCACACCGGATAATTTCATGGCAGTGGATTCTTCGCGGTTTAATTTCAATGATAAGTTCATCACTTTATTGCATTGCATAGCATGGACAATAACCACACAACCGCAACCGGTGCGGCGGCTTCATCGCGGAAATGTGGTTTTGTTGCCGAATAACTAAAATAAATTTTATTTTCAATAGCAATGCAGTGTTAGAGATAACTTGACCACACAAGTACAGCACAGTGCACAATGCAATGTGTAAGAAACATAATACTGGAGAATATATGTGTTCATAAAGAACACATATATTTTAAAATGTAAGTTAAGCTTAATTTCCAACATCCAAGAAATTGAACATAATACGCAGCAATTGCATGAATATTCGCAAAATGCAGTTTTTCAGAGATGTTTTCAGAGGTCGGGGTGTACAGTTTGTTTTGATTGGATATTACATATGCTGTGCTAGCATGCGCGGCACTTCGAAGTCCGGGGTTTTGTCAGTTTTGTCTAGTGAAACAGTTTTTCAAGCAAAATTGCTTGAAAATTGGAAGAGACAGTTAAATGGATATTAGTAAATTCAAAACTTCTTTACGACTGAATTTGCACTAGGAATGAATGAATGCTCTTGGCCTCGCATGGCTCGACTGTCCCAGGTAAGTGGTGGGGCAAGTACACAAACACAAATACTGTAGGGCGTTTCATTATCATATGAAGAAATTGAAGAAAATCTATTAAAATTAGCATTCACGTTGGCAAAATTCGTAGTTCACAACGTTATGTGAACTTGTAAGTTTCAACGATTTAATTTTTGCGTGTTGTTTTGTATTTAACTAATTCGGAGGCGGATAATGCATAATGCCGCCCGTATGTGCAAGTAAATGGAAGCAACACAAAATCCATGCAAACATTTCCCACCAACCAACCGGCCCGGCCTCGCCTGAGACTAAAAAACCTGCTGAAGGTTGCGACTTGGGAAAGTTTGACTGCTCGGAAAACTCAGTTTTGTTTAATTGATTGGGTTTGGTCTGTTCACGTGCCTGGGTGCGCTTTTGGTTTTGGAGTGGAGGAGGAAGTTTCATTTTGGAATGAAAACAGTTCTGTAATAGTCCTTGATCATGTAATTCATGGGGCCGAGCAGTGTGTGTTTTAATCTTCAACGTGTGTTTGGACGTGGGCAACTTCATTTGTTCCGTTATCTCTGATCTCATAGTACATATTATTGGCGTGTGTCGGAGTGTTTGACCAAAGGTGTGATTAATTGTAATCCTCATCTCATCACGTGTATGCATCATTGGTGAATAAATCACGGTAGGAATTTATTCTTTGCGTTTGACCTAATTCATAATTGAGTTCTCTTTTGGTGTAGTGGCAGTGAAGGTTGCCATACATTGTGCTTGTGCATACATTTTAATTTGATTCGGCGTCCATTTTGGTTCACTTAGGTTTACGTCGTAAATCCAAAGTATTTTCTTACAACTAAAGTAGATGGTAAAGTTAAGATGTTTGCTCAGTCTAATTGTCTAGTCTACAAATCAATATTTTACACCTTCAGCGCGCGCGTTGAATCTCACACGAGTAAACTAGCCGATACCAATGCAATGTTTAATTCAAATGGCATTGTAATCCAAACTACATGCTGTAAGGGTTCTTCAAATATTGTTCTCGATATCCGACTGACTAGTACGATTCGGCTGATCGATCCGAAAAACACGCAACCCCTTCCACCTGAATACATGAATGCTGATAAGAGTCAAATCTCTCAATAACTATATCGTTCAGTCACACCTAAGCATGCGACAAACGTCTTATTAAGCGTCTATTCGCTTAATATTTACATTTCATTTTTACACTTACTCATTTTAACAATTCTATTTTTTTTTAATTTCAGGTCATATAAAAATTCTTGAAATTCTGGACCAACCTGCTTAACAAGAATTAACAAGGATCACGGGGTGCTCTGGGCCTTCATAAAATGACTTTGGATTCTTGGGTTGAATATTTAAAAGACCCGTATTTAGTTGCAAAGTTTCAAGCATATTTCGGTGTCAAGAATAATGCATACAAAGCAACCATCGCTGCTGGGGCAAAAATCCGCACGTCTGCACATTCAAATCAACCTGTCAGGAAGTTAACTGACCGACTCAGTTCCAATTCCAAAGTAAATGACGACTATGGGAATAGATCCGACGATTCCTCTGGGATAAGTAGTGCTGGAAGCAGCATCTGTGGGAGTGGGAGTGGTGATGACAATAGCCGAAATAGTAGTGTGAGTGGGAGTGGCAATGAAAATGATGAGGATAGCAGCAGTAGTAGCAGTGGCTCTGATGACAAACTGAAGAGATTTGTTGGCAACAAATTTTGGTACTACTTGTTCCTTTTTGGGAGCGGACTCGGAGATGAGGTAAACTTAATTGAACTACAAAAGTTTGTAAATGAAGCATGCTGCCCGAAGTCACTAGGAAATCAAACACAGGGTGACACATGTGCATTGTTTACCATATACGTAATCTCAGAAACCGGAAATCCTACTAAACAACCCGATAGTTTATTATCAAGCCCAGCTGAATCTGGATGTAAAAAGTTTTCATGCCATTTCGCAAAAACCACAAAACCTCAAAATCAGAATTCTGCTGTCCTGGCTTTGCATATTTTTTCCAATGGCGGGTTTAACGGCTTCTAACTTTGAGAGTTATCGGGTCATCTTGTACTCCGTGTCTTAAGGCATCTGAGATACTTTGTGGTGAACACACATATGTGGCAGCCTGTTTACAATCATTTTGAAGAGGCCTAATGTGAATTTTGTTGTTTAAACAGGCATTTTATGCGTGCTTTTTCTCCTTTTTTTACTGGAACGTAGATGGTATGAAAATACATTGTGGATAGTTACACCCAGTGGTGTAATTGCCTACCATCTGATACTATAATTTATTTATTTTATGTAGGTGCTGCTATCCGGAGGGTCGTCTTTGTCTGGGCTATTCTTATGTATATTGGTAAGCGAATTGTTGGGCCTCGGTAGCAGCCTTAAGTCTAGTGAGGCTTCAAATGGACTAATTGCAATATTTGCAATACAAAATTCCAGGGCAAGGGCTCAAGGATATTATTCGATGGCCCAGACCAGCATCCCCTCCTGTTATACGACTCGAAACAAAATGGGAGTTGGAATACGGAATGCCATCTACACATGCAATTGTAGGGGCAGCCGTGCCTTTTGGCTTGGTAATTTTTACATCATCAAGGTATCAGGTAATTGAGTAGAACAAAACGTTTGATTTCGAATTATACCAATGCAGTAAATTGAAATATAATCTGATATTTTTAGTATCCTGTGCCATTTGGACTGGCCCTTGCCCTTTTATGGTGCTCCCTCGTTTGTGCAAGTCGAATTTACCTTGGAATGCATACAGTTTTGGTGAGTATTAATTTCTGCAAGATGTAAATAACTTCCGCACTACAAAATCTGATTCATCAAACGTTTGTCAAATGGGCAAATTTGTTCAATGATAAAATCTTTGCCTTCAGATGAAGACAGAATACGGTGCGCAAGTTTACCCATTTTTATCATGTACATGAATTTAGATTTTTTGAATTGTCAGGATATTATTGCGGGATTAAGCCTGGTGGCCGTTCTTTTTTGGTGGGTAATTCCTTTTGTGGATTGGCTGGATCCGATTTTTCTTGAACATGAACTGGGAGGCCCACTTTTATTTATAGTAGCTGCTATTTTGGCAATGTGCTCGCCTGGGGGCGATCGATGGACGCCGGCCAGGTACAGCTTTACGTTGTAATTATTATTCTCTGTGATTTAAGTTGACCATGATTGCTTGGATCTTTGAAGGGGTGACACTGTTGTGATACTCGGAAGTTGTGTTGGACTCAACACTGGAGCCTGGATGAATTACCAACTTGGAATTATACATGGGCCTCCGCTAAGTCCCCCATACCCTGTGATATGGCCTTCTTATTCTATGTTAGGAATGAGTTTCCTTCGGCTTTTTATCGGCCTTTCTGTTGTTATTGCCACACGTGCCATTGTAAAATCCGCAGCGTATGCAACTCTTCGAGGGCTAATTGGAGGGAAAGATAAATCTTATATTGTTAGTTGGCAAATTGGAAAATCACTTCGATTTTAATGATCCGTGGTTAATATTGTTTATTTGCTTTACAGACGAATGCGACCAGAAAAGAAGTGATAGTTGAATTGACATACAAATTTGTTACATATGCCACCATCGGTTTCAACGTCGTGTACCTTGCACCAGTTGTTTTCCGAATGGTAAGAAAACAGTTTAACAAAATAATTGACAAAACAATAATATTATTTCTTATTTCTTTAGATTGGAATTGAAAGGCCCACTTTCCATACAGAAGTTTAATATACGTAACGATCAGTAGTACTTAAATTTTATTTGTCAGCCAGCCATTCTCTTGAATTTGAATCGAAAGAACGCTTTAACTTGTGTGATTTGGAAAGCTTCCCTGCCTTTAAATCCGCATTTGGAGTTGAGTTTCGCTGTTCACCTTTACTGCCGTATCCACGCGTTTGTGCATTTCAGTCACTGAAAAAGTATATTTGTTGCATTTCTGTACAGTCTCATTATGAATTGATGAATAAAGAAGCCCAGTTGTTACCCAAGAGTTTTACATGCTTTGGAGATTATTATAGGCTTAAAATTAAATTCATGACGCCAACAGTCATTACTTTGCTGCATGTAAATATTCTCAAGGTGAGAGAATACGCCTCTGGGTTAGCTTTACATAGTATGTATGCTACAGGTTTTTTGTTACTGGCATACCACTTGATTTCTGTAAGGATGGAGGTGCATCAGGTAGGGCCGGGTGGTGTACGTACACCTTGACTTAAATGCAAGTTAAAGACATGTTACGACAAAGAATAAAAGAGGGAATGATCGATTATATAAATGACTGCAGTTTAGGAGCGGACTTAGGAGAGAGAGGAGCATTTATATTTTGTCCGTATGCTCTAAGCAAATACAATTCAAGATAAGATAACAATATGTGAATGTGTGGGAAAAGGTGTACATTTGTATCACATTGCATCGGATTGACACAAGTAGGGATTCTTCGACTTCATTTTCTTCCCTTTCAAAGTTCAAAATGTGGAAAACTGTCATCTTCTTTCTGGCTGGGTGGATGTGGATCAATTGCCCGTTCATTTCTAGTGCTTTTGCAAGATGTTCAAAGGAGCGCCCAGTAACTAATTGGGAAGGAGAGTCTAAAAAGTATCCGAATTTGATGGCATTCTTTGAAAGCAGAACAAACAAATTAGATGATTTGAATGGTCAGTAATGTAGTAATTACATCGTTAATTCGAATGGAGTTTTATCATATAACAAGAATTAAAAATCATACAAGCAAATCTCATTGTTGTGAATTACCCAGGTTCAAAAACATTGGAATTTATTAATTGGCAAGACCATGTTCTCACCCTGGCATGCCCAGATACACCTGTCAACGAAGATGTAAAGAAATGGACACTCGACTATTTCTCAGAACCAGAAAATAAAGTGACAAAGGAAAAAGAGAAGAAATTTAAAGACAGTGATTATAACTCTTGGCAACTGATTGTGGACGCGCCAATTGCAGCTGAATATTTTGCAGTATATTCCTGCCTTACGACTGACGATTGCTGGCATCATTTTTATGTTGTTTCTCAACCGTGGCCTATAACCACATTCCCAATACATTTCAAAACTGGTGACGATGGTAGCTTCACTTGTTCAAGTATAGCTCGTGAATCAAAAGATGATGATCATGAGGAATTTTACGTTAACGCACCTTTGCGAAGCATTGATTGGAAAGTTCCTATTGGGAGTAATGCATCAGGAAATATTCAAGTAATTGTCCATTTTCATTTCTTAGAGTCATCAATATATCATACCACCATGTTTCGAGTATTATTTAATGAAACAATTAAATTATTATTTTGCAGATTGTGGTGAAAAATAGAACATTACAGGAAGTTAGTTCCTTTTGGAATAGTACAGTTTTCATAACGGATGCTTCGGAAGTGGATGCAGGGATCTACGAGTGTGTGATTACGGATAAGTTTGGAGTCTCCTCCACTCCAAAAATACTAAATGGAGTAAATTTACCATCAGGGGCTAGATATAAGGGGGCAGCTAATGTTCATATAAGGCCAGTTAATCACATTTTCTTGCCAATTGGCATTGGGCTTGGATTATGTGCAATACTGCCTCTAATGATAAGATTTTGTCCAGTTGCTAAGGATGAAGCTGATTTAGAGGAAGACGACAATGATAATCTTTCAAAACGAGTTAAGTTGAATTCAACTGGTGATGATAGTCAGACTTTATTTAAAAAAGACAGCAAGAAAAAATAGCGTATTTAAAGTATTTAATTTAACATGTCTATATCCTCCACCGACAACTTAAATTTAAATCTTGTTTTACTTACAATTATAACGTGTTTAGAATCTTATATAGTTAGGGTTCGCCGGATGCGATGTAATAATTTTGGAATGCACTTGGTTACTACTGTGAAAATAAGTTTTTTTGTGTTCAACGTTTATGACTTATGTTATGTTATTTCCAATTTTGTGATAGTTTTTAAAAAGAGGTGTAACTGCAACTGTTTGTATTTGAAATCTCGGGACTCATGACGTCATCACTATCAGAATGCTTAAATTATACTGACTTCATGGGTACTGTGCTGTTATTGACAAATGCAGGAGCTTGAATACCATTTTGTATAAAACCAAGTTAATTTTTTCGGAACAACTAAGTTTTATAGCTTTATGCTCGATACATCTAGACCAGACTAGAGTGGTTTGTGTAAGCAATATCCAAAGTTCTTGGTAAAAATAAACCACATACATTTATTTGTTAGAAATTGTATGTTACGCATGTGATTGTATGTCAAGTAAGGAGTCTAGCACTCCTGCCTGCCTGCTCAGTTCTTGCGATGATACGATTTCTCAAAGAACGACTACAAAACCAGGACAAAATTTTATTTATAGTGCACGACGCAAATGTTTAACGCCTTATTTTATTGCGATTCCTGATACTGGTCAGGGCTCGGCTGCCGCTGGTCAAAGGCGAGGAAGTAGAGTGAGCATTTATGAAATAAATTATTAACTTTAAAAATAGATGAATTGTGAGTTTTTGGGAAAAAATTGGAGAGTCTTGTCTTTAATCAAGTGCTTAATTGCACATTGCTGATGGCACCACATAATCCACTCATGCTGAAGAGTGACACTTGCAATTTGTATGACAGCATTCTCTTTTCCGGTGTCATGCATGTATGAGGAAAATGAAATCCATCACTTATCCACAAACCACTTCCTCTTATGAGAAACTTCAAATCAGCTAATATACAATACAGTATTAGTTTTTTTTTTGAATTACCGAATCTAAAGTAGTCGTCAACACCTGCAGCAAGTGATATGTTGAAAAGAGACAAACTTCCATTCATTTCTCTCGAGTTGAAAAATTGAAAAAATGTGGAAAATTGCTAACCTACTAATTGCAGGATGCATTTGGGTCAACTATGAGTGCATTACTTCTGCTCTGGCAAATTGTTCGTGTTCCAAAGAAATTCCTGCAACCAACTGGAAAAAAGAGTCTAAAGTGTACCCTGAACTGATGGAATTATTTGCAAGCAGAACTCGTAGCTTAGATCATTTGAATGGCACGTTAAACTAAACTAATTAATTTGTGATCATATTGGGAAGTCAATTTTCGCGATGTATTCAGGTTCAAAAACTTTGGAATTTCTTAATTGGCAAGACGAAGTTCTATCCCTGGCGTGCCCAGACACACCCATCAAGGGAGAAGTAAAGCAATGGACCCTCGATTATTTCTCAGAATCAGAAAATATAATGACAAAAGAGCAAGAAAATGCGTTCACAGAGAGCAAGTACAAATCTTGGCAACTAGTAGTAAAAGCTCCAATTGCCTCTGAGTATTTTGCGGTATATTCCTGCCTTACGACTGACGATTGCTGGCACCATTTTTATGTTGTTACTCGAACCCTGCCAATAACCACATTTCCAATACATATCCAAACTGGTGACGATGGGAGCTTCACTTGTTCGAGCATATCTCGGAATTCGGATAAGGGCCCAGACCAAGAAGAATTTTACATTAATGCGCCTCTGCGGGGTATTAATTGGAAAATTCCTATTGGGAGCAATGCATCTGGAAATATTCAATTGGTAATCATTTCGATTTCTCTGAGTCATCAATATATCATACTACCACGTTTGATTATTATCTAATTAAGCGATCTCTTTCAATCAAATAATGTGATGCAAAAATGTGATTCACATTAATTAAATTTTACAGGCTGTGCCAAAAAACCGAACACTAAAAGGAGTGGAATCGTTTTGGAGCAGTACAATTGTCATAACGGATGCTTCGGAAAATTTTGCGGGGAAGTACGAGTGTGTGATTACGGATAGGTTTGGGGTCTCCTCCACTCCAAAAACACTAAATGGAGTAAATTTGCCTTCCGGGCCTAGAGATGCTAGATATAAGGGCATTGCTAATGTTCATATAAGGTCAATTAATTACATTTTCTTGCCAATTGGCATTGGGCTTGGATTATGTGCAATGCTGCCCTTAATGATCAGCTTTTGTCGAGTTGCTAAGGATGAAGCTGATTTAGAAGAAGACGACAATGATCATCTTTCAAGACCGGTTAAGCTGGATTCCACTGATGATGATAGTATTAGCCAGACTTTGTTTAAAAAAGTTGACACGGAAATCTAGCTTGTAGTCTAACTAGAAACAACCAACATTTTACTTCTTGCTTTCCAAGTGTAATGTGTTTCGTAAATGGATATTTAATTTGATTTGGTTTGTTGTTGCATTTTGTAATAGTTTTGGAATATAACATTTGAATTTGTTCAATGTCAGTAATGCCTTTTTGAAATTCCGCGATAGTTTTAGGTAGAGAATTTCAAATGCTTGCATTTGTATACTAATGTGCATTTGAAATTTTGTGCTCAATACAAACAAATCAGAGCGTTGATTTAATTACACCGCGCGCCCTGTGTATTCCTGATTTCGACAAAGCAGTCAGTGCTTGACTTTTTTTTTCAATTTTGCTTACCTAAACACGCAGACTTAAAGTGGGTCGCATGACTTAATAGTGCTCACTAATCAGTTTTCATGTTTAGCAGTGTTTGATCATGCATAAGGTAGTGGGGTTCCCAGAAACACGCTGTTAAACTTATGTGCTTGCGTGGCATATTTTGAAAAATATAAATAATTTTTATTACTTGGTAAAAAATAAACAATTAATTTGCAAAAACGTAAAATAAGATCAGTGCTTTGAGCTCGTGCTCACAATCCCGCTGCTTTTCAAGTTTCGAGTTTTGCTTGAAGGCTTGGTGAGAACTTCCATTGTATTCCTTTGAACCCCCATCTTTTTCCATTCACGATGGGTCAGTAAAGTGGCCTTCTTTTCGGCAACAAAACTGGCCAACCCCTTTGCTCTAGAATGATCAATTCTGCCAGACCCAGACACATTTCTGCTCTTCAACTCAACAATTTCTTTCTTGCGATTAAATTTGTCACGCTCACAGTCCCACGCACTGTCATTTGGATGCGACAAATGAGTTGAGTAGTTCCAATAATCATCTGCGAATATGGAGAGAAAGGTTTTGATTCGGGATGTGGTTGGAAGACAAGGGCCAAGGGCTTCCAACAACAATGGGTCTGCGTTCACGGCATTATAGAAATCTCTGTAACTGATTGTTCCATTGTGGTCAAAATCCAATTTCTTCATGGCAATGTCTGCAACTTCTCTACATGCCTCGGCAACCTCTTCATGTTCAATTCCTGGAATGAAACGATCATCTGGAATAGGGGATATGCAATTTTGAAGGAATTGATCCACTTCGTCTCGAGTAATCCCCCTGTCACCGTTGATATCATACACTTCGTAGCATAATGCAATTTGTTCGTCCAGATTTCCTCTGAGCAAGCTGGACATTCCGAGTACCCACTCTGTGTCGCTTACCTTTTAATTATATAGTTATAACTTTGAGATTCAATTTTGTTTTGAAAAGAATGCTCTAAACCAAGTGATTCCTTACATTGCCTTGTACGTCCCCGTCAAAAACTGCAAATATGCGATCAAGTATAACATCCTCGGTTATATCGAATGTGGAATATAACGTCGCGCGGAAACGCATTCGATCCATTTTTCCCAAAGAGGTAAGACGTTTATAAATCCTAATTAATGCTTCCACCTACACAATTTTGTTACCTCTGTACTAAACTTTTAACTCTTAAGCGTTTTAAATATATGCTGGTTTGAATAACAACCTGTTCGACAGTAAAGTGAGTTTTCTTTGATAGTTGCGTGAATTGATGACGTGTATTTGCGAATTCCTCTAATTTTATTTGGTCCTGCTTTTTCTTTTTCTTCATATCCGCCTGACTGTGCCGACCCTTCACCAACGGAAGACTATCCTCTGCCGCCGCCGAGGTACCAGTCGTACCAGTCGAGTATTTCTCTACCAAATCTTTTTTAACTTGGGGTCGAAGTTCAGGTTTTGGCTTCATAATTTGGTTGGTTGTGTTGTAGTTATTAGCACCTGGGAAAATTTTTCAAAGTCCCACAACATGTAGTGCATGGGAGATTTGTGAAATGAGTGCTGGCGTGCGCTAGAGTTCATTGACTCGTTTCGATTCCTGCTAATATTCATTGTTGGAGGTGAAGGTGTATCTCATTTGTTAGTGTCAAATTTAAAAATTGCACGACGATCAACACTGAGAAATTCAAAATTACTTATGAAGTTCAACACTGAAAAACTTAAAATTAGTTATGACGATGACTCATTTCACAAATCTCCCATGCACTACTTACAATAGTTATGCGAAATCAAAAGTAACAATGTATGTCTTGTTCAACGACTCAACAGGGTTGGGCATATTACTTGTAATTAGATTACATGTAATTCGAATTATGTAATCGGGTTACATTTTTGTAATATGTAATATGTAATTGGAATTACACGGAATAAATGTGTAATTTGTAATTTTGTAATTGCAGCTTGGCTTGTAATATGTAACTTGTAATTTGTAATTTCCAAACAATTTGCTAAAAGTAATCCAATTACATTCGAAATTACAATTGTCAGTCTCCTCCACCATTACGTATATAGGGAGCGAAACCCATAGAATAAATTTTCCAGGTGCCAATAACTACAACCCAACCATTTTGTTCAACTGGGTTTAACTCAAAATTTGGTCCGTTCGTTGACAGCAGCTTTGTAACTGATGAATTTGGCCTAATAAAGAATTTATCTATCTATCCATCTAATTTAATTTTGATTTGCAAAGAAAGCAAGCGTTTCGTAGAATTAATGATTACTTTAAAATTTTCAAGCCAAATCCATCGCCAGTGGCAAATTTTGAAATACTTAGCGCGATTGAATTTTTTTACCCCTACATGCATGTCTGCTTGACATCAGACATCTTGAAGGGTTTATCTGCCAAAGTCTAACGTTTGTTTTATTTGGTTTCCATGGTATTATGTTTGCATTTTTAACTGACCTGACCTTTGGCCTCTATGTTATGACATTGACCTTAGCTAAAGTGGAAGATTGTCAGGCATGTGATGTCATTGATCTCAGGAGGGTGTTTCTGACCTTTGCCCTCTGAGCTAGGGCATAGACCATTGTAGAAATGGATGACAAACATGGCATGTGACAACCATTTTCTAGAGGTCAGGTCACAAAGTGACCTGATCTTTTACTTCAGGCCGTTGACCATAGTTATGTTACGATTTGCCGCCTTCACACCAACGGCTAGGGTCCATAGTCTTCCCTCCTCCAAATCCGTCCTTGCGCCTTCAAGAAAAGGGAGCCGACAGCCGACCCCTTTTCCTCTTGTTTGAAGAAGAGGAATGGGTTTCGCTCCCTATATACGTAATGGTGGAGGAGACTGACAATTGTAATTTCGAATGTAATTGGATTACTTTTAGCAAATTGTTTGGAAATTACAAATTACAAGTTACATATTAAAAGCCAAGCTGCAATTACACAATTACAAATTACACATTTATTCCGTGTAATTCCAATTACATATTACATACAAATAATGTAACCCGATTACATAATTCGAATTACATGTAATCTAATTACAAGTAATATGCCCAACCCTGTTGAGTCGTTGAACAAGACATACATTGTTACTTTTGATTTCGCATAACTTTGTAACAATGTTTTTAGTTTGGATTTTGGAACGTACATGGTGTCTTATGGGGTATTTGTTCCAATGTTCCAAGGGCTCCACGACGGCAGGAGCAAGCAGTCCGGCGTTCGCACTTCCTTCCGGTTTATGAGATGCAATGGAGGAAGGTGAGTTGAAAGAAGGTAGGGTCTTTGAACATGCCATTTTTAACATTGAAATTTCCATTCTCGCTGACCCAAGTCGGCAGTCCGAAAATTTCAAAAATTCGGCTAAATTCGGGTTTTCATTTTGCAGGCGTAATATTTTGCAAAGTGCCATTCTAGACCATGCACTTCCACCACATAATGGTCTCCACCTAATCCCCGCGACGCATGTGCCGGGACTCCATTGTGAGTCATACACTTCACTACCAATTACGACTAAAGTCCCCCCCCCCCCCCACTCCTATCATTCTCATCCTCCGTCCCAATCTGCGTCTCACGCTCTACACTGCAATCCTAAAATCCAAATTCATTCACTCCAGCAAGTCACACGTTTATCATTCGTTCCTAAGGTAAGACAAATCTAACATTTCCACTGTTATCTACCTAGTTAGACAAAATTGACGCGTGCCCGAGTATTCTTTGGGTTGTTCCTGATCTACCAAAGTGTCATGTTCGGTGCTCAACTTACGAGGGCGTCAACGTCTTTGAGTGAGCCTTTTAGTCAGTCAGTCAAGTCATGTCAAGGTTTGCATTTGTGTTATTATTTGGGTTCGAATTGAGTGAATGACTGACATATCGGTTTGGGGGAAAACTCTCCAACTCTCCCCCCCCCCTCCCCACCCTATAAACTCTAAAAAGCCCGGGTGCAGTTAAGAATATATAAAGGTTCTCGGTTTTTCCTTCTAATAATGCACTCTGCACAGTACAGTTGAGTCAGCTCCGTCGTCACCCGTTTCGTTCTCCTTGCTCACCTTTGACCTTGACCTTTGACATCGGCATCGGGGTCACCAATTCATGGGGAACTTCCCTGTCTGGTCAGAACCCAGCATCATAACGGGAAGCCCTATCGAAATTTTTTTTTCGAAGTCCCACAACCCAGAGAGAGAAGGAAAAAAGACTTCAGACCCCACTAGTTCTGTAATTCTAGATCTCAGATTTTGCTCGGGAAATTATGTTAAAACTTTGATTTTGGTTTTTAGAGTTCTGTGACCGGTAAGACAGTTACTGTGCCGACTGCTGACTTAACTCTGTAGAATGGACTCCTTGATGAATAACTTTCAAAACTACAAATTGGCAAAAGGGAGTGGAAGGGAACTCTTGATTTCTGCGGTCTCCATCCCAGATGCATCTTGTGAGTATGGTTTTGATGGTTTTGCAAGTAAAATCCACACGACTACAGATGTCATCAGAGAAAGATCCACCCGATCCATATCTACATCCAGCAAGGTGGGGTCAACATCAAAGGAGTCAGCGTGCACCTATGACCTGGATGCTGATTATGATACACTTGTTGAGCTTAGCAGAAAAGAAGCTCACACCACGATTGAGCAAGTTTCCCTGGACTTAAATCCTCCAACAAATGACAGTAAACTTATTAACAATGATTTGGATGATGGATCTTTTTTGTATCGGACAAGGAGAGGAAAACTTACTTTTCTTCCCGTAAAAATTGAAATTACTAGGCTCTCGGATGAAATAGTCAAAAAGGTGCTACAACCCGCATCCGCTGCTAAAATTAGTTCGAACCCATTCTACGAATCAATGTATAAGGAGTGTGAAATCAAATCCAAAAAAGCAGCAGAGGAGGAGCTAGATTCTACGAAGATTGCGGAGCGAGAATTGCGGAGCGAAGATTGCGGAGCGGGAAATTGCGGAGCGAGGATTGCGGAGCGAGAGGAGCTAGTAGAGCTATTTGATTTAGAAGAGAGTCTTGGCCCTGATTCAACAGAACCACCCAGTCAGGCATGTTTTACGTTAACGTCACGCTTATTATTGTTTTTTTACAATGCCATGTGGTGCAAAATAATGAGAATTGCCCTGCCCAACCACTAACAGAATTTTGCCAATTTCAGATTGTCCTGCCAAGTGTCCCAGACTTACTTGGCGTACGCGAAAACTTAGAGGACGGACAAATAGATTTAGACGTTTTGGACATGGGGATGGATCTGGATTACGACGAATTTAACTTCAATTAAAATTTAACAATTTTTAACTTCAAAGTTATTTGCCAATAAAATAAGCCATGAATATTTAACGGAAATATTTTGCTATGCGCTAACATAAATGCTTACTCACATCTTATGGTTTATTACAATTATTACCACAAATCGAGTAAATAAATTATCAAAATAACTTAATTAAAACAACCAGTTCCACAACCATTTTGTCTTAAAAGATCTCACTAGTTAACGGTGTCAGTGCTAGGAAAACGTCACGAGAATCAGTACGGAAAGATTTCGGCAAAACATTTCATGCGAGGATTTAAACATTTCAAATTTAGAAATATATCATCCCGTGAAGAAATTATCTTTTTTCTGCAAGTTCTGCGAAGGTGAATGAATCGATTTTTCCAAGCTTTCCCTCAGATGGCGCTCAATATTAATCCTCAACTCGAGCAGAGTTGAATCAGGAGCAACGGCAACCGGTGGCGATTTGACAACATTATTATTCCTGATAACTGGAGTTGGGATCCTTCTTGGGGGTTTCTTAAAGCATTTCGGAAAGCACCAGGACAAAGGAGATGCCGAATGCCTGGAGTAACTTCCATATATCAACGGATTGACGCATGAATTTGCAACGGCCATCATAAAAAATCCATCTTGAAGTCTACCGTCAACTTGTTCGGCACTTTCGCGGTCGAACATGTACCTGATGGAAATAATTATTTAATCATTTTGATTATTTGAGTCTTTAATAAATCACCCAACCAGAGAATTCCCCAAACTCACCAAAGCGTCATGAAAACATAAGGCGTGGCGCAAAACAGGAATGCAATCACAATGATCAATGTGAGTCGCAGGGTTCGATTCCTCGCCCGTGTAATATTTGACACTCCATTGTCACTCCTCCGAAGAGTTAAAATGGGCTTCGCTCCAGCTCGACAAGGCACGCCGCCCGGATGAGTGTTGACTTTTGATGAGGTCATTCCGGAGTCGGTGCCTTTGATGTTCTCCTTCAGGCTATTGCTGATTATATGCACTGGGAGAAAGAATCGATCAATAGTTTTAGTGTGCATCTTAATGGGATTTGCATGGGAATGATTTTCAGAATGGTGTTGAATAATTTTATCTTTAAGTGTAAAATTCAATAGAAAGCAATATTAGGATCATTTGATTAAATTTGTGTGCCGATTTCTGTCTACTGCGCAGTGGTCCTTTCCTTATTCAGTGTCCTTGACCATAAAAGGAAATCAACAAGTGCAAAAGATTAGCAGAAACAGCAGAGTTCTGTGCGGAAGCCGATTAACAAAAATAACAACTGCTTTTCCCTTGAAATGATCTATTCTAACAAAAGAAGATGCAATGCATAATGCATACACAAGAAAACAACTCACAAACTTGTTGCTGCTCCCGTGTCTTCCTCGTGATTTTCCAAAGTATCATCGTATAGGTGAAAATGATGACGAGAAGTGGAACAAAGTACATTGCGGAGAGTGAGAATACGTTGTAGAGGACCTCCTCCTCAGTGCTTTGGAAATGACCAATAGTGACGCACTGCTCAAATGTTTTGTAGATCGGGTGACTTTTGACGCTGAAGATTATGCTCTGGAATATGCAATCAAGTTGGGATTATTGACGTTTACAAAACACAAAGCCTGGGTGTTCGCGGTATACTTGCGCAATTTATCGTGCTCTCAATTTTATAAAGGAATTTCTCCTAAATTACGACAACGTATGTATGACCACAAAGAAAGTTTGCAAGAAACCAAAGAAAGTCTCACCTGTGGCGCTGAGCAAACTATAGCTGCAATCCAAGCACAAACGATCATCTGCTTGACTCTTCTTCGTCCATTCACAACTTTCAGCGGATACAGTATGGAAAAGAAACGATCCAAACTTACACAAATGATGACCATTGAACTCAAGTACAGTCCGAATGCACGGAAGAATTGACACACTTTGCAAAGAATATTTCCTCCGTACCACTGCACGGAAATCCGCCAGAATATCTCCATCGGAATGAGGAAAAACGTAACAATCAGATCCGCCACGGATAAATGAAGGATAAGGAGGGACAGACGGGTTCGAAATTTTTTCATTTGACGGCAAACAGAGAGGAAAACGGATAGATTGCCGGTCGCTGCAATCAAGAATATGACAGAGTAGGCAATGACACAATTTCTGGAATTGTCGCTCATTTGGATGAAATCAATTGGAGGTTGGTCCATTTCTTGACTGTACATTGATGCACTACTGGTGTCAAAATAGTATGGATTTTGGGTTGTTGACGCCGCTCGCGCTCCAGCGGACTCCATCATGTTTTGGTGAGTTTTCGACTCGACTGGCTAAAGAAATTGCAAACACAAGATAAAACAAATACAAAAAAGGCGAAAGAAGCAAATTGCAATTTTCACAATTCTTCGTCAGCAACTGAAGCAAACAGAGATGAGATGCACTACACTTGGATGGGCCGCCAACCCTTGACTAGTTCAAAAAGGATTATAGCCTTGAGAATTAAACTGGTGCCACGGAAAATCATGGTGTTGTTTGGAAGGGATCAAAGGTTAGGCTTCGGCTGGCTGGTGAGGAAATCCATGCACTTGCTTCGCAGTATTTGCAAGTAAGATTCCAGGATGAGCACAGAATGGGATTTTATCTGGAAATCTAAAATCCTGTGAAATTGTCAGGATGTCAGTGTCTCACCACCAAGAACGATTGGGGGTCCCCGTCTTGTTTCTTTTTTTTCTACATGATTATTCTTTGACAATTCTCAAAATCACACTTCTGAACGTGACTTGCTCCAGGACCGGTGGTCCTCGTTTCGACTGTGAATGTGGAGAAGAAATGAAAGAAAATTGGGATGAAAGAAACTGACTATATAGTCGAGAATGATGAGATTTTGGAGATTAAAGGAAGACGGGTTACGATCTGCGTCTGTGGAAGGCGTGGAGAAGTGGATGATGCAAGAAGACCGGGCTTTATTCTTCGGCACTTCCAGTCTTTTGTGATTTGACACTTGATTATTTTGCGTGTGGTTTGGGATAGGCGGAGATTGGTGTAATCTTTCACAGCAGATTGACTTAGTCAATCTGCCAAAAGTCGGTCTGGCATCGTGATTTTGAGGTATTGGATTATTTTGTTGAAGCATAAGTAATACCAACACCACACTTAGGATTTTGGAAAGGAAAATTTTATGATCCCATCCATCCCTTGCGACATGGCACATGTGTGTGTGTGTGTGTACATATGTGGATGTTTTGTTTTAAAAAACATGACGTGACTGTCTCATCCTTGAGCAAAATAGTAAAGGATTGGACGTGGATGAGGGATTAATAGACATCTGGTCAATTGTAAGGTGTGCCCAATCACGTGAAGGTTTTACCATATTTTACAAGTTAAATTTATTATGCGAACGAGCGCTTCAGAGCACAATTCCATTCGACAATAATGTGTTTTAAAAGGTCAATCTGGCTGTGGAGAGTTTGCCAATAATATTACCTTAGGAAAACATCCCGTGCGAATATAATTTGAGTAAAAGAAAATGTGACTAAAATATGTTTAAAAATCTCATGTGCCAGATTGCACCAATGGTAGATTAATTAAATGCTTAAGTAGGAAGATCAAGGCGGGGAATTGTAGTTAGGTTTAGTTCTGGATTTAAAATCATTCCCCTTTGTACATTGAATATTCGTTGAAAACTATATAGAAGAAAACAGGCAAATGTTTTCAAATTCTGCTTATTGTCATTCCTTATTTCGTATTTATTTCTAGGGGTATAATTTGCGGGCTCTCACGCTCTAGATGGATTTGGGCGGCATTCTCTTTAATCTGTGAGTTGACTGAGCAGGGCAGTTCCCCTTAGAATCCAGTGGTCTTGAGGTACGCGAGAAGGAAGCTCAATGGCTACAATAAAATTAGTTGAATGTCCAGTTGTGGACAATACCCCTGCTCTATCTGCCGTTTTGTACAAGGGACACGTGTAGACGAATTTTTCAGGAATAGGTTTTTGTGTTCAATGGCTACAATGAAATTAGTTGAATGTCCAGTTGTGGACAATACCCCTGCTCTATCTGCCGTTTTGTACAAGGGACACGTGTAGACGAATTTTTCAGGAATAGGTTTTTGTGTTGGCAAAAAGTGAATGACGGGCATCATCGGATTCATATCTCCAGGGACTGGATCCGCCAAAGACTTTGACCCCATGTCCCAACGACCAGCTTCAAGAAACAATCCATGAACAAGAACACCATCCCTGGGTCGCACAATTGACTTCTCCACATTCTGGAAAGCTTTATAAGTTATATACCGTTTTTTAATATTTTAAATTTGCCAATTCTTACCGGATCAGGTTTAACAGTTTGTTCTTTCACAACTGTCGAGACCTGATAGTGGAATTTTAGTTGATCAATTGGAAGTTGGTATTTCCGAGCAAAACCTTGTAAAACTGCTGTAAGGAACCCTTGCTGGAAAAAAAATCCAGAGATCCAGTACGAAGATGGGCCGGTTTCTCCCAATTGCCAGCTCTGCAAATGATTGGCTATATTACTAATCGTAAGCGGTTTGAAAAATTTGCTTTCAGTATCTAAAATACTTACGTTAATAAAACGGACGCGCAAAATAAGGTCCTTGACCCAACTGCCCAAACTTTTCTTGGATCCGTAGCCAGCTCGAGTCCAGGACTCCGGAACCTGGTTTAAAATTCAAAATAATTATAGCAATTTAATTCATAATATAATTTGCATATAATTTGGATCATAAGAGTAGATTGCTACCTGATTGTCCAAGAATGAATGGTACATTTTCTCCAAGTCTTCTGACATGACCACCAAACCCTTAATTCCTTTCTTGAGGACTCCCAATGTGCTTTCGAGGACAGCGAGTAGCTTATTAAATCGATCAATTTCTTGGTGAAGGAAAACACCCAGAGAAGGTGAGCGACCCTTTTGGTCCAACTTGAATAGTTTCGGATTCGCTCGATCAATGTCGATTTTAGAAGGCAGTTGAGACTCAATGCTGACTGCCAAGTCATAAGCCATGCTATCCTTTGCAGAAGCCACGCTCCCACCGGCCTGCCTCGGCTGAACTGCCAGAATTGAATTCAATAGTGTTGTACTCTCGTTTCGCTGAAAGGCAAGTAAAAATCCAGTTAGGTGTGGGTTAAAAAATTGTACACGGGCAGTTCAATATTATTACCTGAAATGTAATATTAGCATTCTCGTGCATTCCGAATATTTCCGGATCATCCGTCAATGGAAGCTTGTCTACGTAATCCAGAAACTCCTCCATTTTTTTATATATCGGTGCATAGTAAAGGCCAGAGGGCGAATATTTATGTGCACGATTCAGAGTTTTCTTTGAAAAATAGCCTTTCAAAATTGTGGTCAGGCACCTTTGATCCCAGTTGTCAGTAATTCTCCCACCATATGTGATCAAACCTGCACAAACGAAGAGCATTACATAATCATTCAAAGATTCATTCTGCGTGTATTCGTTTACTGGTAATATATTCCAAAGCATCCCAAGGAATGGTGCCCCCTTTGCAAAACATTTGCATATTCAGAAAACAGCACTGTCGGTCACTGTCATTGAATTCGTATTTAATGTTCCATCCCAATGGCCCAAACTTTTTTCGCTCTTGAATAACTGCATGGAAAACACATATTCCAAACAGAATTCTTCGCCAATCCAATTGCAGCACTACAAACGACAAAATTAATGAATGATTTGTACAGTTTTTCAATTGAATTAATAAACTCACAATGATCTTCAAAGAATTCACGGGTCATGTCTACAAGAGCTCGTTTGACGTTGGCTCTAATTCCTTTGGGTGGTTCGTTAGTGATCTTTACACTTTCTTGTAAAACGGATACCGGGAAGGATTCGGACGGCATTGAACTCAGGTAGAGTCTAAAATTCTTAGCAATGTCGACTGCATTCTCGCTCATCTTCTTCACAATCCTTTCCAATGACGGCATCCATGATGATGCAAGGTGACAATTCTGCAAATTATTTTGTAATTGGATTATGAAAATTATCATTCAATTAGGATATATTTTAAGTTGTAGTACTGGACCTGTAAGAAAACCCAGTCACCAGTAGCAGTTGCATTTCTTAGAAGTAATTCGGCAACCGGTCCTTGGCCCTGGCCCAAAGAAATGGACGAGACTCTGTTTTCATACTTGTGTTCACCGGCAAAGCGGTAAAATGATGCCATAGGGTCGGAACCAACGCTGAGCACAAATATCAGTGGAGTGACATTATTCAAATCCTTGTATATTTTGCTGAGGTCAACCGCAGGGCTCTCGATAAATTTTTGACCAAGTTCTTGGTGAACAAACTCTGTGATGGCATCCACCAGCTGAAAATATCAAATTAGACTCTAATTAATTTCTGCATAAATTATAACAAATCAAAACTAATATAGTTAAACGATAGTTGAGCTTACCAGCTCTTGCGCAATGGATCTGATAATAATAATTTTCTGAAATTTGCTGAGTGATTTATCCCATTGATCATTAATCTTCAATTTTGCCCCTCCCCGAGCAAATAGTAATGTTTTGAAGTTCCCAATACGGAACCTGATAACTTCCGTCAGACAACTTTTTGAGAAATTTTTCAAAAATTTGAATGTGCCTTCAAGGTCACAGATGTAGTTCCACTGAGTTGCTGTAATCCAAGTGGCTTGAGGTGGCTTCTTTGTTCGTGCGCTTTCTGTCCCCTTTCCACCTCTCAAAAAGAAATTCCACTCATTTTCTGAAATGTTTCCCCTATCTCTCATAATATCTGTGCAGAGGATGAAACTAAAAATTAATTTGTCTTTCTCAAAAAGTCCACGACTAATATTGGTGTAAGTAGCCAAAGTTGTTTCTTTCTTCAGAATTCTAAGCCTCTCTTCTAGATCGTCGGACTTTTGGGCCGTCGAAATACAATTGTTAAATACCTAGGAGAGTTCAAGGCACTTGAGCATGTGAAAATCTTTGAAATTAAAAAGCACACACCACTTACTTGAGTAAAATATTTGAGCGAGAACTGGTACATGGGATCTGTGTATTAAAAATTAAGAATACTTGTAAAACATTCCTGCACTGCACTCTATAATTACTACATACCAAGACCGGAGAGTTGCGCCACCACAAAGTAAAGCACCGACCCACGTGAAGCAGCAGGACGATACTTTTCACGAGCACCACTGATCCTAACTTCCGTGACTTCCGCTTCACCTAATCGCTTTGTAATTACAGATGAAGTTTCCTTGCTGTCGTTCAAAGCCTGAATCAGCTCCTCATCATCCAAAATATTCCCCTCAGATTGAAAAAGTAATCGTAGAATCTTCGTTTCTAGCGATACGAGTTGATTTTTATCAGAATTGATCTGTGTGACCAGGGCTTGGCGCTGTTTCTCGAGGTCAGGCCTTTCCAGCCTAACAACGTCACTCAGCAGTTGATCTTCCAGTCCTGTGATTGTGACCGTGAAGTTGACAATGGTTACTTTAATGCAAACTTCGGGAAGGTAATGAGGATTTGAGAGCTTGGTTGTCATATAGAGCCGGAAATTGGCATCGTAGTCCACATTAGTGTCTCCTAATCGTATCATGGCTCGCCCAGCTTGAGTAAAGATTTGCCTCAAAAGAATTGGTTCCAAGGATGGGTCCAAGGTTTCACCGACCTCTTCCAAAAGAGCGGGATTTCCAAGCCTGACACAATTTTCCATTGTTCTCATAAAGGTTGGATCACTTATTTTTAAAACCTGAGAAAATCAAAAGTTACTAAAGAAGCATACAACTACAATTTTACTACATTGTGTGGTTAAAATGCCTTCAGATTTTTGTCCCCTTCCATTTGCTTAATCCATCGATTAGCTTGATCTTGTGGATCAATCATGAGGGGCCATCTTCGACCTCGGGTGGCTAATATGGCATTTTCTGTTGACGTGTTATCACGCGGTAGCCCGTTGGCATTCCAAACACGGATTTCAAATGGGTCAGCAAATGACACCAACCTAATAATTACAAGCACAAATACTAAAATATATCCAATTTCCTGCAAGGTCACCTAGTGGAAACTTACGTAAATTTCGGGTTAATTGGCAATTTGAGTTCCACGCATCGTTTCACCCATTCCGTGACTAATATTTGTCGATAAAAACTTGTAAACGCGCCAAAATAGGCCACACATGCAGCTCCAACAAAAACGTCCCCTATTAGGTTTCGCTTCTCCTCATCAAATTTCTAAAAACGCATAACAATGGATTGGTTCAACATTGCACGATGGTAAAATACACGAAATTATTACCTTGACTGACTCCGTCCACCTAACTTGTTCCGAAGCCAGCGCACTTGTCAGCTTCCCAGCACGTCGAACTCGCGCAGCTGTCAACTCCATATTGTCTTCCAATCTCATTTTCTCATCCACATTGCTCTGGTAGACTTCCTGGAGTTTAGTAATCTGTTTCTCAACTTCGTTTAGTTGACTTTGTTTCGCTTTGAGAGTCTCCATCACCAAATCAAGTTCAGCTTGTGCACCCAAATATCTGAAAAAATGGTTTAGTAATTAAATTGTACCTTGAACTTGTTGAGTGGAATTCACCGATTTCTCTTTGGTTCGACAACTTTGAAAACCTTTGCGTAGAGGTCAATAGCCCTTACCTAAAATTGAGAGTAGAGCTTAAAATTTGTCAAAGCTGATAATGGTTAATTAATTTTCAAGTTTAGTACACTAACCCACATACAAATGGATTTACAGGCTTTTGATACTTTTTCAACAATATTTGGCTGGAATTTTGGGTTGTCAATGTAAACTTTTAATTTCTTGATTGTACTCTCAGAAACATTGTCTTTATCAAAATCGAATAGCTTTTTAATAAAATTAACATCAGTTAGGAGTGCTCTAGCCGAGCTCCAGTCCGGCCTAAATAAATAAAGTCAGGATTTTTAGTTTATACATAAATGTTAGAATACAGTCAACAGGATTGTGGATTACTTTGATCCGAATAAAATGCACACGGATTCCATGACCGTTCGTACTGAATCTGGTGGTTTTTGGTATGCTCGGATTTCAGAAATATCATTCTTATCGAGTGCTTCAAGAGATTTCGCTGCAGCTTCGAGAGCAGGTGAAACTTCAGCCAGATCCCGTTGTGCATCCTCGGCAATGAGTTGAGTGTCAACTGCTTTCTCCTAAAAATTGTTACGTGCGGTTTGAACGCATGTTAGAGTCCAATTTGTTAATACTAATTGCTCACCTTTGCAACTAATTCCTCTGCTTGCACATTTTTTCGCACAACATCAGCAGCTGCTTGTTCTTCCGCCAATTTAACCATAAGATTTTCCACAGCATTTGATTTTTGTACTAGAACTGGTTCCAATTCTTTTAATTGCACTCTCATATCCTTCACAAGTTTATTTGTCTCCAGTAGTTTCTGTGGATTTTTTATTTTTGGGATTATCAGATTATGTCAGACATATTTTCAATAAATATACTAAGAACTTACAATGAGCCCATTTGAAATCCGAGCCTTCCCTTGATTAATTTTGTCTCGTCGTTGATGGAGCATTGTTGTGTACAGATTAATGAGCTCCAAATAGGAACTGGGTGTTGTGTAATAGCGTCGCCTCATTTCCTCATAAAATCTTTCGGACATTTTAGAAACGCTCTGAAACATTCATTACCCATTACATTCACTACACATCACATTACATTATTACCATTACACATTACTAGTAAAGGAAATAAAATTTGAAATTGTTACAAGTTTGCAGTAAAATGGCGCTAGAACTCGCACACACTGACTTACTTCATGGACAAGTACAGAGATATCGGCCATTGCGTCAACTGAGATTCCTTTTCCTAAATCTATTTTGGACAGATAGATTTCTAGCCACCGACAAAAGGGCTTCTGTCGGCCATTCACTGAACCAATTAATAGTGCAGCAATTCACAAGGGATGGAAACATTCGGCAACGAACTCTGTGAGAAGGAAATCGGTTTAAGCCAAAAACTTAAAGCTCTCATTAACTAGAATTCTAACCTGAAGCTGTCACCAACCGGACTCATGCATAATACAATATGCAAATTAGACCGAATGCGTCTTATGAAATAATCGTAGACAGTGTCCCGATCTTCTTCGTTGATGCCTAAAGCCTTTGCTTGTGATCTCACTCCTGCCATTAATCTTTCCTGATCTTCAGGTTGAAGCAAGTTGGGAACTTCGCCTGAAATATTTAAGAAAGTTGAAGGAATAGTTTAGCTACAAAAATGAGTCTCAAGTTCATTGTTATCGTTACGGTGTAATTGATTTCGCGGGAATATATATACCTGAGTTGAGGATATTGTTGATGTCTTCCAAAAATTCCTCGTACGCTATTTGAGTGTCAGTAAATAGAAAAACAACCGGTTCATTGTCCAGCCCAGCAATCTGGTATAATTTCTTTAAATCATCGTGAAATGCTGCATAGTCATAGCCCCGCATCAACTCAATTCGGAAACATCTAAACAATTGACAGAAAAATTATTTTAAATGGAAATTTCGACGGATTTCCCAGACTTACTTGTAGCCTGATATGTGTGCAGCTAATTTTGTCAAACTTTGCTTTCCAGTCCCTAAAATTTTAAAAATTCGTTCGCACATTTGTAAATAGGAGTAAAACTATTTTTATTGTTTCATCGTCCATCGTCTTACCACCAACACCAACTAATAAAGCATTTCCACGATCTGTCCTCAGAATCCGGGCTATTCTAGCAATGTGCTCTGTTGCGTCAGCAAAAAACACAATTTGCATTTCCTTTGGTGTTGTAATATTGTATTCGTCAAGATAATCCTGATTGCACATATGTACACCGTTAGTGCCAAATATCGATTTAACGATAATGTAAAGCTTTAATTATATGATTTATACCGACAAAACACTAGTTAGTTTGGATCTACTAGTTATTTCATCATAAATTCTGTTTTCCTTGTCCACGCCCATTTTCATGAAGTCTCCATAAATGATTCCCTTCATTTTAGAAGCGCTCGTTGGGATACCAAATGCTCTGGTGCAAAGTTCGGCCAAGCTATTACAGAAAATCATTTTGTCCGTTTCGTCGGCAAGTCGGTCATGGAAAACTCGTTGGCATTCGTGGTAATATAGTCTGATCATTAAAATTTTATACTGTAATGCGGCATTAGTTGCATGTAATTGTGTACTTCGCAAACCGTACCTCACAAGGTTTTCTTTCTTCACGGTCACGTATCTATTTGCTTGGAGTACTCCTTGGATACATTTGGATAAGTCTCGCATCTAAAATTGAATGAATCCATGTAATGCAAGTATTGCTTGTATCGGAAATCAATAATGACTTACATTGAACACGTANATCGGAAATCAATAATGACTTACATTGAACACGTAATGGCTTTTGGATGGGGTTGGTAAGAAAGTTTGAACCATAAATTGATACGTGTCAATTGCAGCATTCACAATAGAATCCGCCATTCCCTGGATTTCCTGATCAAACTCCGTTAGAAATCCTCTCATAATAGCCTATAATCAGAACCAAGTAAATATTTAAGAGCAGCACATTCAATGCTAGTTAATGATGAAATGCTAGCTTGCCCGATAGATTTGTCTCAGAACATTGTGATTCGGTACAGGAATGGACAGCATGCAAAAGTGCCTTAATAGTCTTGGTGTAACTGCATTTCTCCCTCCACCAGGAGGACCACATGCACTAAAAAGCATAGGATAATTTGAACCAGTCGCATTTACATCATTGAAATGAAATAAATAAATACCTCATCAAGATAACGTTTTGCAGCTCTTTCCAAAACAATTTATGACGATCATAGCATCCATTGAAGTCCATTAATTGTCTACAGCAGTACAAAGAAAGAAATCAATCATATTTTTAAAAACTGAGGGTTTTGGAAATTCACTGCATCATCTTTACAACACATACCTCAGCAATTCCAACGCCGGTTGTGCACCATAGCGATCCAATTTTGGCATATTCAGCTTAAAAAATTGTACCAGAAATATAAAAAACATGTTGTCTTAGCTAAATTTTAACAAATTACATCATCAATGAAGACAATGACTTTCTTCCCAATCGGCGCAGCCATTAGTGCCTTTTTTCTTCGCTCCAATTTCCCCTCAATCATTTCTTGTGTTCTTTGGCTTGTTGTTTGGGCAGAAAAATTAATGTACACCGGAAGATAGTCATATTTGCTTGAAATTGTGCTTAGAACGTATTTGGCAATTGCGGATTTCCCAGTTCCTGAAATAAAACATGTATATTTGTAGACGTAGATATGAGAAACAAATATCATTATCATAGATTATCATAAATCCGTTCTAACCCGTTGACCCTGTGAAAAGTACTCCACGGTTAACCCCCAGTAACAACTCCATGAGAAATCCAAATCGCACGGTATCCACCGTTGGAACAAGAATGTCAACAAAAGATATGTGCATTGTTGTATACAAATGCGGGCATGATGGTTTCCCACATTTCAAAGCGTCGACTTTCAAGATTGCAATAATATTGCCACAGGTGACCAGACTTTGGTAATCTGTGAAAAAGAGGATCAGTTAAAAATCAAGCTTAGTATTATCCAACCGTATATTGTTAGCACTCCAATGCGCTTACTTGCAGAATTCCTCTTTAGAAAATTCGTTTTTAGCAAAATCGCTAAAAATTTCGTGAAATTCTTCGTCGATCGTTCCTCCAATTGACCATAGGTAGGCAAAAATGAATATGTGGCACACATTTTGTAAAAACTAGGCAATGCATTTTAATCAGGCAAATAATTAATAAATTTTCTGAGCGTTTAACATCATATTCTGGTTATTACCTTTGGGCGCTCGGACTCATAGTCAAGTTTTCGTTTTGTCAACATCGCAAGCAAAACGCTACACATCATGTCCGTTTTCCCAATTTGTGACTAAAAAATCGCTTCGTTTAAATCATGCACATATACATAAGCGCTCAGGAAATAATTCTGAAATTTTGTTACCTGTGGCATTATTTCGTGGCAACGTTTCTGAATAAATGCAAATGCATTATCCATATACTTATTGAAAAGGTCACGAAGAAATGGCTTGAGTTCCTGGTTTGGTGAATTCAACCGCGCTAACCAAGATTGTACAAATGGCTTCCACCCCATTTCTTTCGGATCAACGTATACCATACCGCATCTAGAATTAGGGTTATTAAAAACTCAAAAATAAATTCGACTCTAGTGTGATCCATCGTCAGGTTCGCTTACCGAGAAACAGTTGCAGGGCTAGCTTGTGCCAAATCCTGTACTTCGAACATCATTCGCACCCAGTTTGTTAACTTAATGCGTTCTGAAAGTGCAAAAAATACTCAAGTTTCTCATTCCAACAAAACACCACATGCTTCACTTCCACCTCCCACGTACCTGAATTTGCCAAACACAGCATTTTGTTGTCATCAAGAACCGTATTCATGTTTTCAATCTGTGTTATAAATTAACTAGATTACTAAAATTGAATCACAACATTTGATTAAGAAAATTTTAGCAAACCCATATAGCATCCACAGGCCCATCGCAAATAACCCATTGAGGATATGTGGCTTTGGGCTGGAATTAAAACATATCCAATACTTTCAGTGAGCAATTCATTCACATCCTTGAATACCATTTAAAATGGCGAACCTTAACAGCATTTCGAACCATGATCCCAAGTAAACCATCACGCCATTCAAAAGTCAATGGATTAACTTCCCCATAAAGCTCACCAAGCGAAACTGCTTTTGGATTTAACAAATAAGTTTCCACGGGGCGGTACATTGGCCCTTCGATTTTGTTTGCATGCAGGGATGCCAACGCCGTTTTCAGAACCTAATGCCAATTACAACTCAATATTTATGTGTACAGCAAGCAACAATTTAATTAATTTTGATAACTAATTGTATACCTCATAAATTGTTGTTTTTCCGCCCCCCGTTGGACCAACAAGCATCACCCCATGCCGTACAACTGCAACCAGAAGTACACCAAAATTGTAAACATTACCCAAGCACGCGTATGGGTGTATTTTATATTGCATTTTAATTTTAATTGAAGATATACCCAAAGTCTCGTAGAGTTGGATAACTTTTCGAATGAAACAGTCCGGAACCTGGTATCCCTTTTCTTTAGCACATTTTATAGCTTCCTTTTGCAAATGCCCAAAATCTTGTTCAGGGATGACAACGCCAGGAAATAGATCTTGGATAATTCCCTAAAAGTGCGTACAAAAATTATTGGCAAATGCTTTTCGTCAAAAGCACAATAGCTATTGTTACATGAAGCAGAATGGCATCATGGGCAAGGAACTTTGGTAAATTGGAATCTCGCAATGCTCTGATGAGTACAATATTTTCGTTAATATCTGGATTTGATCGTTTCAAACTTCCAGCCATGACAAGGACAGATTTCACAGCTCGCATTCCAAAGTCATAATGATCTGATACAAATTGAAAATTCAATAGATCAGCCATAAAACAATAATTCAGCATTCTATAACGTACCTTGTTGGGAGAGCTGTTCGCTGCATAGTTTGTACATTTGTGTCATTTTATTCGCAAGGGTTTTGGAAGATTCAAATCCTTCGGAATATAAAATTACTTCTGCGATCAGTGCTACAATTTCAATGGAAATACCATTAACAGCATGCCCTTTTAACCCAAGGCTATTAGTATTCTTACTATAATCCGGCACCATCATCGATATTGGTCTAAATAATGCCTTTAAGTTATCCGGTAATTCCGTTCGACCTGGAAAAATAGATCAAACTTTGGAATCCTCTGAAGTCCGAAATTGCAAACTTAATGCAGAACGTAATAAAAAATTACCAGCATAACCAGGATTCATTGTAATGAAAGCAGCACAAGTTTTTACTAATTTAATTTCCCGCCCTTCGAATAGAAATCTAGTGAGTTTGTGAACTTTGGCAAGGCGAATTGTTATCAATTGTTGAGCTATGACACTGCAATGTAATGGATTTTTAAAGTCCGTCAAATAAAATGAGAGCTAATTAATCGTGTGACCACTCACCTGAGCACCTCAATGTCAATTCTGAAGAGAAAAGTTTAAGGATGTAAATAAATATGTTTATATGAATATATATTTTCGACTGAATGACTAAAGACTAACCGATTAAATTCATCAAAGCAGCACCTGACGGGGAAAAATTAATTATTATTAAATATGTTCAGCATTGTTTAATATGTAATAAAAACTTACCAACCACCTGATTGTGCTAGACCTGCAAAAAACCTTCCCATCATCTGCAGTCAAGAAATACAGTCATAAAATTTAATCAGTAATTCATGTATTTATACTTTCACAAATCTTTCACCTTGTAGTCTAAACCCTCAGAGCAATTGAAAACGACACACATGAATGCTAACGATTTAGCTAAATCCTGAAGCAAAAATATGCATTAATTATTGTGAACAGAAAAGATTTCAAATATTAAAAGAATTGTACTGTTTATATACTTTTGTGGTCTCTGTTTTCCCGGTGCCTAAATCCAAACATAAATATTTTATAGATTCATAATACATATGTAAACCTTTCAAGTTATTGTCTACTCACCGGCTGGACCAGCTGGAGCTCCACCTAAAATATGCATGAATTAGTTAAAATGAGTCATTTTAGTGTTAGCAAAATAAAGTATTACCCAAATCTAATTGCAAAGCACCCATAAGGCACAAATAGCATCTGTCCGTCAGAGGTGTGATGACCAGGCGCGGAGATGCTGGAAGTTACAGAATATCAATTGTTTTTTTTAAATAAACTAAACATGAGGAAAGAGGAGTAAGATGTAAACGGAAATAACCTCCAAGGTATTCATAGCCGTAGAAATATTGCGCATTTGCCATTCGAGCTAGAACAACTTCGGCTTCCTTCTCCCAATAGTATCGCAATTGTTTTAGCCATTCAAAATCAGTACTAGCAAGTACGCGAATTTTAATTCAAATAGTATATTAATAAAATATTTTCATTTCCTGTAGTAAATTACGTGAACTTTTCTGAAATCACATTACAAATTTACCTTGAATCTACTTTTTTCTGTACCATGCTTGAAACAATGTCCCTGGCATGAACGTCAATCGTAATAAGGGCACAGAGCACCGAGCGAACCAATGGATGCAATTGACCTCTAACCATTACAGCCAATTTATTCAAGCTCTGCGATATTTTAACAAAAATTAGTATTATTTAGCGTAGAATATGTAATCTTAATTTTGTTAAGAATTAACAACCTCAAAGTTCTTCTTTTCAAATCCCACCATTTTTTCTAGCTTATTTCCAGGCGCATCCAACACTTCATGTACCATTTGAGCCCACATAAGTTGAGAAATTGTTAAGACGCACTGTAACAGAAGGAAGGTGCCAAATCTTGTGTAGACTACAAAATTGAAAGTATAATTAAACGGTGGATTAGCTTGAACTTACCTGCGATGGAAATTTCTGCAACCACTCCTCTCGATCATATACATGATAATCAGCCAAAGCATTTCGCATGATTCTTTGAAGAGAATGAAACATGGCTTCTTCCACTTTTCCAAGCCAATCCTCTACATTACCACGTGCTTTGAGCCCCTTTGTAAGAGCAACCCGTTCCTCTTCCGGTGAAAACATTGCAAGGACATCCAATGTAGTAGCGTTACTTGGACCGCCAAATTCCAGTCGCTGGATTGCATCAAAACATTTGCGAAGGTGTGGTTGGACGGCTTGAGGATTTCGCGTCTGATTTAATAAATATGTTAGAAAGAATATAGTATGAAATACAGTTTCTGTGCATACCTGTGCCAATATTTCCAGTAGTTCTTCATTGGACAGGAAGTAGAAACGAGGGAAAATGACGCGCTTCGACTCGAGGTAATCGTCCAGACATTTCAAAATTTGATCCAAGAGCTCATTGCTAACCAAAATCTTTTCTAAAACTCCTTGAGCTGTTGCTGCCCTCAATGCGGCTGGCATCTGATTGTATCAAGTGTGTAAAGTTATTTTTTTAATTTATAGTATTGCAATCTTTAAATGTATTTGGTATTTACTTTATTCGTACGTTGCATAATATCTCGCCAATTTTTATCGACTTGTGCAAACATTTTGGATTCATTTGGTAGCTGTCTTTGAATATCTGCCAAATAATTTGTAGGTTCAGTTATTAAGCTACACATACTAATAATTATTTTGCCATTTACCTGGCGCGGAAAAAATACTCTCTAAGTAAATATAATTCCTTTGGCAATTCAACCACTCGTCCTAAAATAAAACGTGAGAACATTTTTAGAGGAGCCAAAAAATTAACAGTCTATTAATTGACGCATACAAGTGTCCTGGAGAAAAGGTCAAGGAGTCGAGTCCATTCCTCTACTTTATGTTTAATAGGACCAACGTGTCTTGAACTAGCAATAGTGGCCATGTGAATATTGCTATCATCTAACAGCACTTGTATGTCATCTGTTCCCCCAAGAATGTAATTATCCCTGTGATCCTTGTATGGCAGAACTATGAATTCTACGTCTTTCCAGGAGTCCTCAACCTACACGGCGGAACAATTATGTTGTGCTACACAATGTTAGGTCAAATGTAAAGTTCAACCACAAACCTTCTTCAGCAATGCCTCAAGGCTAGACTCGGAAGATGCTTGAGCAGATACTTCTGCAATCAACTCTGCAAAATTTTGTACTCCCGTTTCCTCATTCAGATTTTTAAGTGTTACAGAGTCGTCCGTTAATGTTCGATTCATTGCTTTTTCAAGCGTGTCCCAATGACGTCTTTGAAGATTTGGATTGTGCAATTGTCCAATTAGCGGGAGCTGCAAAACATGTGTAAAATGATTGCCAATTTGGGCCGTACAACATACCCGAATCAACGCTTTCTCAGCAGTTTTACCTGTGCTCTCATATCCTCGACTTTCGCCTTAAGAATTGGTACTACCTCATTTGGAGGCAAACCTTTCTCCAATTGCTGAATACTTTTAACAAAGCGATTGACTTCTCTTGTCATTTCATCTTGATCCAGAGTATGGAATCTGCGGAACACAAATTTAGCAACAAGCCCAACAGAGCAAAACTTAACAATATAACATACGGTGCCTCATCCCATTCTTGTCGTTGTTTTTCCCAGCTTGTAATAGAATCCCATAATTGATGACGGAGTTTGACCTCTACTAGAAGTTTATCTAAATCCTCAAAATTGGTAACTTCAAGCTAAGAAGATTTAAAAATATTGTAATTGCTACCTAAAATAATTTGTGTGCTAATATTAGCAGGATGCGAACCTTTAATTGTTTTTGGTATATATTAAATTTTGCTGCCCGCTCTTGATGAGCTGCAAGCGTGTCTCGGCACTGTGTTAATTTATCACACATCTGTTGTGGGTCGGTGTTAGGATCCAAAACTTCAGGGGCCTATTGAATAAAAAAGTTAATGGTGAATCGCATTGACTGTTACAATCGAATCCAATCTTGGCTGTAATACATGATGTACAATGTACATAACGCATGATTAATTACCATTGCTATCCTTTGTATTTCTTCCATATCCTCATGCATTTGTTCAGTAGCAACTTGGAATTGTTCTACTAACTCAGTAATCAAATTATCACGATTCATAAGTTGTCGGTCAAGTAGAGAATGGAGTTGTGACAGCTGACCATTGAGGGTCTGATCCAAAAAATACGTAATTAGGATTAAGGATTGTTGGAAATCCACATTAAAAATTTAAAGAACTGTACCGAATATCCACCAATATCCGCCTCATCAGCCGGGATCTCATAGTAAAAGAGCAAATCAAATATTTCGGAACATATGTCAAGAGCTTGTTCAATATCGTCCATCTGCAATTGGGAAAAATTTATTGTCACAACCAATAGAACTGTCGTGCTGACTTCTGTCATGAGTTGTACCTTTTCTTGAATATCATCTAAATACAGGTAGAAAGTCAACATACTCGTCTGCCGTGGTTGGCATTTTTTCTAGAGTCATAATTGCTTCCTTCATTCTTTCTTGTAACTCGCGTACCATCATTCCGCCAAATCTGCATCCAGGGAGCCGAAATTTTTAAAATTCATTGTTTAGTGTTTGGTTTTGTTTATGAAATTTACCGAGGTAGTGTCTCATTTAGAGCCTCTAGGCAGCGATGAATAGATGGGTAAGCATTATCTCTCAGAACACGATTGTTTACACAGAATGGACCCAAATTTTTTTCGTCTTCCAAACTTTAAAAACCATTTCGAAATGGTTAGTTCATTCGTGTCAAGCCAACAAATCTAATAGTTAACCACTTACTCTCGAATGGTATCCAATTGCGTGTGGTATTTCTCAAGTAGCCTCTCAAACTCTTGGACATCTGTAAAAAAATTATTAATATTTGAAATTATTCAATACTAACACAAATAGTTTCTAAATTACCTTGCAATTCTCGGAATTTCTCAATGTCAGTTGCATCATTTTCCTGACAAAATTTTCTCACATTCTCGAACCGATCGATGTATCCACGGCACACTTCAAATCCATGTAGCATTATCAAGTCAATTATTTCCTTCAATTCCACAAAGTCGGAATCTGCACGAAGGAGGTGATCCATACTTGGGCCATCACCTACATTTAGTTAATCGAAAAATGAAGTTTGAGTCAAAGCCCGTTACACGTTTAGTCTAAGAACTTACCGCATGTCTTCGGGTCCATAAAGCCATTAACAATAACCCTGTAGAAATAATTAGTGGGACACTGTAAAACTACTAGCAATATCGCGCCCTACAAAATTAAATCTCTTACTGAGTATATGGATTAAACGCATCCCTTGGCAGCATATTATCATACAACATAACTTCGCCTTCCCAATTCCCAAGTAAAACCCGCATTCCTTTCAAATAATCTTCAATCGGTGGAGAAAATAGTAACCCATCTTTGTCCCAAGAGCAGCCGACTTCAAAGATAGGGTCATCGGATTCAGAAAGAGGTATTGTACCATGCTGCAACGGTATAAATAATGAAATATTTACGTTCCAATTTACGAGTTTTTATTTTACATGTTCGACTCTTACAAGATTTTCGTGTTTTTCCTTCATTGCATGGAATCTCGGTAAATACTTTGATGGATTTACAAAATCCCCCTTTGCATCACGGAGACGAGCCTCCAATTCACACATAACGGCAAATATGGAATTTTTCAGTAATTTATGGCACGTGGCTTGAGCATAGAAGTCAATCAAATGTATAAAACTAAAAGACAAAGAGATGGCGATATTCAATGTGTAATGAAATGGGAGAACATACTGTGCTTTATGATGAATTGTTAATTTGACAAAATCTCACTTTGTCAGTCTAGCACAAAGCCTCCGCTTTTGCATTTGTTTAGAATAGGATAGCCATTGGCCAGGGTAAGAAAGGTAGATCCATTGGGCTCATGTAGCTATCGACAGGAACTAGAAAACAAAACAATTCTGCTTAGTTCCGCCCTTGTTGTTTTTTATGTTTGTTTCATACCTTCAAGCCCCTTCATGTAATACTCCAACTCCTGTGGGTAATTATCTGGTGTGAAACCAGCCTCTAACATTGCCGACCGACAGGCTGCTAAAGTCATCTCGGTGACCATTTTTTGATAAGATTCAAGACGCGCACGAATCTCATGAGTCCGATTGTCATTCATTCCCATAAAATCGGCCAAACTTAACGTTGTTCCGTGTTTAAGAGCCAAAAATCCCATATCCGCCACCTCCATTGAAATACCAAGTCACTTAGATTTCCTATTTATTAACTAAAAAAAATTGAATTTACCTTTTGGGACAATTTAAACATCTCCATAATCATTTTGCGCAATGGACGTTTTGTAATGAACAATGCTTCCTCCAATTGCTTCCGATGCGTATTGAATTTGTAATGAACAATGTTGTAATGCCACAAATAAAATGCTTTCCATAACTTGTATTGTACAAAAAATGGAATCTAAAACACAATTACAATTAGAACTAAAACTATTATCATTTCTAAGTGCAGTGGCTGTCATACCTGACGAACACGATCAAACATATGAATTTGCTTTTCAAATTCAAGCATGGAAATGTGTTCGGAGAATCCAGCCGTAAAATGAAGAAGGCCGTACTTGCTGAGTGTATAGTAATTTCTTGGATTCACATCTTTGTATTTCACGATTCTGTACAAATGATTATAATTATTAATTTAGAATTTAGTATCAAAATATTGCTTCGCTTGGCACACACTGGAGCAAATACGGGTTAAACTTGGGATCCGATGGAGAGCCCACAACTTGTAAACAAAGGTAATCACTGTTTGGATATTTTTCCATTTTTCTCATCAATTCAAGCAGGAGATTTTTCTTCAACGGGTAATATTCAGGGATGCCCCACAATTCATTTGGCTTGATTGCATTTCGAACTAATTCCCCGGGTGGCAAGCATTCTGGGTGACCTTCGGTCCTATCCACACAATTTGGAAATCCTTTAACTTGCTTGAATCCAACGTAACGATCTCGAAGTGTTGGATGAATTTTTGCTTCATCTTGGAGTACTAAATTGGGCGTATAGAAGACAAATAAACAGCCGATTGAACACATAACGTTAATTAAAGGGTTCTGTTCTGATGACCTACAACAAATGCGCTCAGCAATAGACATATCAGATTTTATTGACGGCGCATCTCCTGTTTTTTTCCTTATTGTCTTTTCCGACTTTCTGATTTTCATGATTTCTTCTATTTTTTCCATTTCCGCTTGTTTAATTTGTGATGATGAAGTTTCCAAATCATCAGAATGCACTTTATACTATTAAATACAAATAGTAATTTTTTTAGAGAAAATAATTTCAAGACTTGTTTGTATCTGCTTACCTCACTGAAAGGTACTACGACTTTCTCTTCGGAAACATGTGAATCATCGGATCCCAAAGCCTCAGTTTTCACTGTCTCCACCACAAGTTCCTCGTTTTTCCTGGTAATCTTTGGAGGCTTTGGAATGGGTGTTTCATATCTGGCCCTTCCTTGCTTGTAGCTACAACAAAAAGAGATGCACCGTTATCAAATATTAACATTTTAAAGTAATATCTACAAGTCTTACTCTTCCAAGTATGGCTTTGGTCCATGGTACAGTATCCTTTCTTTTATGAAAGTGTGGACGGATTGTACACGATGATGATGGTGGACATGCTTTTTGCCTGTAAGTGAAACGTTCTGCTCTTCTTCCAAGAATTTAGTCAAGCTCGAGCTTGAGGATGACGTTGATCCAGACAATGAATGGCGGAAAGATTTTCTGGCATTTGTCTCTTTCGTCGAGGGTTTGTTAATTAGCTGGAACTTTGAATGGCGGCTGGCAATTACCCCCTTTGTTTGAGGTGGCGTACTTTTGGCAGGACTTTCATTTGTTCCAGTTAGACCCGATTCGTTTCCCCAGCCGCCGGGAATGCCCGCGGAAT
>JAAXYW010000075.1:0-65726 GCA_036851895.1 Orthonychiurus folsomi | reverse complement strand
TGAAGCTTCGGTTTTATCGTTCTGAACTTATCATTTTGAATTTTATTTTATTTTATATCAAGATGAACCTGGCCCCTCCCAAATGCAAGACAAATCTACAGTGCTGGAACAGGTATCTATTGTTATCAGTGAAGCAACTGTGGTGGACGGGAAAAGCAACGAAAGTTCATTTGCTTTGGAGGATCCAAATAACGCAGCGGACGAATCCTCGAATCGAGTCGTCGGATTACAGACTCCCGCTCAGGCTAAGGAAGAGTTTCGGAACATCACTCAATCTGAGCGTGTGAATCGCGTTCTTAACGCATATCAACTTTCAAAGTCCCCACCCTCAGCAACGCAAATTGAAAATACTCCAGTTCCAGCTAAAGCTCCAGCTGCATTACCCGACCGACGAAGAAGTCTTTTAAGCAGATTCCTCCCCAATGAGCCGGAAGTTGATATGGAACCGAAGTCCCAATTATTTGGAAATGCGTCACTCCTAGATGATTTGGATAATGCCATTGGTGGGATATTGAATGAATCTATGTGCGAATTTGCTGATGATTCCCTGCTGAGCGTCTCAATGTTATCAAATGGTGGTAGTAGTGACTCTTTCTTGGGTGTTTCAAATGGAACAACAAGTTGATCTGAATTATTAAAGTTTGATTCAATCAGAATCTTGTTAGCTGGGCCGGTTTGCAGGCTTGCCTTCCAAAGTACTTAATAAGCCATATAAAATAATACAAATACACTGCCAATACTCGTACAATTCATTATGGAATTATTCAAATACAAATACACGTTAGATGCTATTATTATCTATTGAAAACTACCGCATGGGATCATTCAATTATCCCAGTTAAAAATAGTTTGAACCAGTAAAATTTGTAATGGGAATCATCCTATCCATGTCTAATAAATATTATTGAAGAGCGCACTGCTTCAATACTAACCAATATGGAAGTCTGGTATATTCAAATTATTGGCTTTACAAATAATCATGTGGTCTTAGATTTTGAGTTTATTCTGTATTGCCCGTATGGTTTGAAAATAGCTAGCATTCGCCCAACATTTTATAAATCCGAACTTAGCCTGTGTTATGATCTTGACATGCCTCGGAATACTTTCTTGAAACCCTTTGAAACAAGATTCTTGAAAATTTCGTTTGGCAGCTTGCGTCAGAGCGAACTTTCCCTTCTGGACTTGTAAATTAGCCCATGAAGATTTATAGTAAATGGGGAAAAACCAACTCTTCTGGTACTTTCCATGCAAAATGTCAAGTGGCCAGCCTTCCCGGACATGAAAATGAGACGATGACGAGGAAATCCCATTCCTCAAAGTTTCACTTTCACACCAGCCCAATCCCAGTCATCCCACCCGAGAAATGAAAAGCAGCATATCAATTCATTATTCCTGAATATGAAACCCCGCGTCTCACTTCCTACGTACTACGTAATGTACTTCTCAAGTATTTGCTCAAGAAATCTACATTTGAAGGATTTGTGATTGGTTATGAAATCCCTCCCACCCCTAACACATTTCTTTCTATAAATACTCAAAGACTTCATGAGATTTTTATCATTTCAATTCCAGTTCCTCACTCAAATCGATCAACTGGATTTGAGTTTTGCCAAAAACTACAGATAATTTCAATTCAAACATTTAAAAAATGAGTAGTCTTGTGCGAGTTTTATTTCTAGTCGCCTTTGCGGCTGCCCTCGGCGGTAAGGTACTTATTTCTGCAATTCCCTTTGCTGACGACGAGGCCTTAGACGTCTTACCTAATCCGGCGGAGGAATACGGTGAGTCTCGTCTAATTAAACTCTAATTGTAAAATAAATGCAAACTAATGTAATCTAATCAAGTCCTTTCATTTGAAGAAGATGGCTCTGAAGATGACTACCAATTCCCATCAAGGCAGTGGAAGCGCGGAGGAAATTATGGGTTCTGGTCGCCACATCCAAGTGACTACAGCCCAATGAGGCGCCCTGGATCCTTAGGTCAAGGGCCAAGGTCAAGCAAAAGGTCAGACACTGATACTCCCTATCATCCGATCCCACGAAGTATTCAGACCAGGCAAAGCAAACAAAATGGAGTTGATGATTTGGAGAGCTTCCTTGATGGTAAGCTTAATAGAATACTTTAGGCTGGAAATGAAATGTCAAAGGTCGCAAGTCATTCTTTCAATAACTTGAATAGGGCTACGTGGTAAAAGACAAAGCCCCGGGAGTTTCCTTCTGATGAAACTTGGACGAATGAACAAAGCAGCTGATCGCAAGTTGGGGCGTCGTGCTACGTTGCCTTACGCCTTGACATCCGGTTCCGTGAACGTGAAGCAACAGCAAGGATAATTTTTGTCAGCCATGACCATGTGCGTGCACTTCTTCGCCCGTGTCAATGAAAACCTCACAGTTCCTTATCAACAATAATTATATATCAACCTTATTATCATTAATCTTACTCTTAGGGCCAGCACTTGTTATTGTGACACCTACCATTAATACATTCATATTTATTTTGTGGTGTTTGTGCACTGGAGAATTGTAAATTGTGAGTTGATTGTTAGTAATTGTAGTAGTTGTAGTGTCGACTTTGTCGAATGGGGACGTTGGGAGGGATTGCGAATATTAAATCAATGTTTTCTGTCAATTGTGGCGCTGGTGTTGATGTTGCAGTTATTCCGTGATCAATGACATACACAGTTTTAGGAATATTCTAGTCAAAATGTTTTTGAAGGCAATAAAACAGGTCTTCATTTGTAGATCTAGAGCATTATTGTAACATTTATTGTTACATCAAATATAATATTTGTTTATTTTAATGTTCTTGTCAAGCCGAAAGCGCTACAGAATCTGATCCTTGAAACATATGTCACTGTATCAAACTTAAACATTTGTTTTGAAGTAGTTGTGGTTTGATAAATTGTTTTCATACATTTTAGCAGTAAAATAATATCAAAATTCAATATGCTTGTATGATAACAAGAATTCGATATTATATGCGTCAATGCAGCACTTACGCTGCGTCTAAGCCTCTAAGCATTTTATTCAAGTTTATAGTTTGTTTTTCGTTCATATTTTGTTTCGTCGTTATCAAAATCTTCCACATAAATTGTATTGTAACGTGTACCATGTTTTATACCAGGTTTTTGTAGATTTTCGGCCGTTCCGTAATTATTGAAATTCATTTTTGTTGCATTCCTTCGGAATTTCACTTGACACTTTTTAAGCTCGATGCGGCTTCCATTATTGGTGGAGCGGAGCTTGTTCCCTGTCCGTCCCTACCACTCGTATTCTGCGGACTCACTGGTTCCCCGCTCGACGTGGTAGTTGGCAAGCCGTGCTTTTCCAAGAAACTTGAGTAGCCAATTCTATGTAGAATTCAAAAATTATTACTTAACATTTACCAAAACTTAGCAATTAGAAAAGCGTATGATGCCGAAAGACTTATCCCTCACCGTAACCCATCAAGTTCCGCTTTTAATTTAACAACGTTAAGATTAGGCACATAATCCTCTTGTTCACAGTCCGTTTCTGTATTATCGCTCGCATATTCGCTGGGAGTTCGGCTGTTCCCATGGAAAACTTCCGGGAATATCTTGCGAAGACATAGCGGTTTGTTCCAACTAGCGTCGCAAGTTGGACAGCCCAAAGGACTGCTCAGCAAAGGGCAAGTGAACAAAGCAAAATATTTGTAAGAAAATGTTTTTGTATATATAAAAAAAGTATATATATGTTTAGAATTTATTACTAGTTTGATTTCCTGGATTTATAGAGCCATTGAATGATGCAGATTTCGTGGAAGAGATGCCCACAGGAGGAAACAAGCATGTTTGGCCAAATGGTAACTTCCACGTCCTCATCAGCACATGGGATTTCAATCAATTGGTCTGCCAATGCAACTAGTTTGTCGCGATCCTCACTCGTGTAATCTTCCCTCACAAATGGGTGGATTTCCATAGAGTAACCACAGATAATACACTTGAAAACCATTTTTTCAAAGTTGGAGAACGTTTCAAACTCGGTAACGATAATAAGGGGCGAAAGGTTGGCCCGACGCGACTGGCTAAATGTAGTTTAGATGATTCTGGCCTCTACAAATTTAAACGTAGTTTTGAAAAATCTGATTGTTAGAATAAATGTTGTTACCAAGGCAATTTGCACCCTTGAAAGCGCGCCCTTTTGCCGTCTGCTTCTGTCTGTTGTAGACTTTACGCATATTTTAAAAAATGTACAAAGTAATACTCAAAAATAACATCTGTGGACAATATAAAATGTATTTTGATTTATGTATATGTAATATATGTTGTTTAACCTGTATTTTTGTATTGTTCAGCGTTTAACCTGTATTTTCCGAGCGCATGCGCTTTGCAAGCCATACAAAATTGTTTTTTTTTCTTACAGTTTTTGCTATAGACAATCTGGGCAAGAACAGCCACCTGCTATTAGTTGTTGTAACACAAGGAACTCATAAATTACAGAGGTGCTTGAAAACCCGAATGGACAGTCTAGAGCTCCGAAAAAGAGTCAATCTCTTTCATTTCCCAATTTCTCAAAAGTGGCAAACCTGAAAGCCTTCAAATTGTAAAATATGTACTGACAACGAGTTGACCTCTGAACTTTATGCGTGTGCCAAACTCAGCCTGCTCTCATGTAGGTGACTCCTAGTGAATTAGTCACGTGATGGTTGGTCGGATTTGGCAAGTAAAGTGTCCAAAAAACTAAAGCGACTAATCTTAAAACCCCCTCCGCGGCGCGGCGGCTGCCAACTAGGATACCCGAAATATTTTTGACATCATTTTTTGTGGCAAAGCATTTGGATGAGTCTTCTTTTGCAAATATTCTGCTATAATTATAGTATGGCTTCCTATACATGCTCTCGTTTGCTTATACCGCATTACGTTATTGTTATGTAAATATTAAATTTTCTACAAATCCCTTTATCTTAGTTATGACGCCCTTCACCAAGGCACGGAAAATCCCATATTTTAAGTTTACTTCCGTATTTGAAAGCATTGTCTTCTCCGGTCGTGGCTCTCTTCGGATTTCGCAATGCAGGGTAGAAACTCGAGATCCTAATCCATCCTCAAACCTTGGGAACAGACAAACCCGGGGGCCAGGAAAGATACATCCAACCAAAGTCCCACATCCAAACCAGTCCTGCATCATTTTCCTTTTGGAAGGAACGAGTGGTTCCGATCCGGGCATTCTACTTTTTCCCCTACTCCCCGCTCCGAGAAATCCCAGCCAGTCTCCCAGTGACTCTTGCCTTGGAAGCACGTTCCGTTGTCCAATCACATTTTTTCCTCCCCAAAAACCCAATTCCAAAATTTTTGATCGGATTTCAAATTTTTCCCGCATGGACTCCCACCTCCATTACTGGAAGCTGCGGCGATTTCTTTTATCCGCCATTTTGATTTGGTTATCACAAGGTACGTCAAATTTATAAAGGATATTATCATTTTTTTGGCAATGTTTGCAAAAATTGTATTACTCCACCCCAGGAGTTACCGTGGAATGTAATCCAGACGCCAAACTTTTGTACGACGATTTGCTCACGGACTACAATCGACTCATTCGCCCTGTTGCGAATGCATCCGACAAATTAACGGTTCGCCTCGGGCTAAAATTATCCCAGCTGATTGAAGTGGTGAGTTCATACATTTTAATTGTGGGAAATTCAAATAACGCGTCGTGGCCTCGCCTCGCATAGCCTTCAATCTATTGTTGTAATTTGCATACCCTTCACTCCGTCCGCGTCCCTCCGTCTACCAACTTTTTTTTGCAAATTAATTCGGAAATGATGCTAATTTGCATTACGGGCGTACGGTCGTGACCGTATAATTTGCCGTACAAGGGAAATATGAAACCATGAAAGGTAGTTTTGAAGTGGGGCGCCTTTGTATCAAGTTTTGTTTTGTTCCAAGTTTACCGCCGCCTTCGTTTCTTTGTGGGTGATCGTTTTTGTTTCCCATTCAAGTTGTAACGTGCACTGTACGAAGCCGTAACCCCCGCTGGAGCTTCACAAACTTCTCATTTTCTCATTGACTTCCCCGTGAAAACCATTCGGAAAAGAGAATATAATTTAGATTGATGATCCGTGGCTCGCTGTCTTCCAGTTGAACGGAAACAGAATAATATGGACGGATCCACGCTTCCCTTATGTAACGTACGATACGAGGGAATGGCTTTCTCCCCAATCCTGTCCTGGGATTTGAGTGACTGGGTGCCGCACTGGGGAAAGGGTGTGCCGGGGAAAGTACGGAGAAAGCAAAATCCTGTACGATATATGATAAAAAAGAGATAGAAAATATACATGATTGGCTATTTAATAAATTTAGAACTGTATACAATACACATGCAATTAATGTCTTTACAATATTGAAGTACAGTATGACCCTGAATACAGCCAGAGCAAAAATACACCTTGTCCTTGCAAAATAGCTTTACAATGAAGGATTTTGTATAAGTCCGCGGATTTCCTGCAGAAAATAAGGTAGATTTGGCCAAAATTGGATTTTTCTTACGGATTTGAAAGTTCTGGGGCCCGTCACTGTATAAGGCATGGAACTTTTGGTGCCTTTTTGGTATAAAATAACATATTTTGCGAACAAAATGCATTTCCAATCCTTCAAAATTGGTGAAACACCCTTCGGCATGTCCCAAAATCGAATCCATTCATCTGGGATTCAGGGGGGTGCATGCTAGGCCACAGATCTCTCCAGTGACTCCTAATAAATCACACGGCCCGCACGTACGGCTACATAACATACCTTCCTTATCTCCAAGGATCACCTAACTCACCTTCAACAATTAAAGGGGAAGCCATTTGAATCCCAATTGAATTCCGGCAAATGTGAATGCGATCCGGATCCGGATCCACAGGGAATTTCGTGCTTTGAGGCTAGCACGTGTTACGTAGACAGATGCATATCTTTTCAGTCGGGGTTTTATTTAATTTAGTACTTGGTGGTGAATCAATCACGTTAGTAGGGGCTAAGCACTGGAAGATCAGTGAGTCTATTGGAAATCGAATACATGTACAGTAGTGGGCGTTGTGCTATAATCGAATTTGTCTTGTAGCAGCTAACATGTCTAAGACAGTCGTGTAGATCCTGTCATTCCCATGTCGGTATTTGGTGAGTCACGTGCTGCATAATACAAAAATTTAGCCAGCTATGATGAGCTAATTGTATAATAGGGATTTCTTCTGCACGCACAAACTATAATTTTGCAATTTCTGGCGTGGCTTCTGGCTGCTGCTGTACTCCAGTATAAAATATGAGTTTCTGACAGTTATATAACATATAAGCACTTTTAAGTTTTAGCACTAATATTTGGTACACGATATTATGCATGCTATAATGAGCAAAGTATTTTGCAAGGAAGAGGAATTTAACCCAAATACAGCTAATGAGATGCAGCAAATTTGACAACACATAATTTGTGTTGTGTTGACAACACACGCCCTTAATGTCCTAACGGTTAGGCAAGCCCTCCAATGCTAAAAACCCAACCTAATTTGCATATCATCATATCACACAAGGTACAGTATATACATTTTCTAATGGTCATGACCTTAACATTTGCTATTGTAGTAGTGACTACAAAAATGTTCATTCCATTTGACATTACCTTGTTTAATATCATGAATTGCATTGTCAAAAAGTGAATTTAGGGTAGCCTCGTACTTTCCCCACCATTCTCTTCCATTTATATCAGTGGAAAATAGGAGATGAACTACCTGACAAACTTTTTATTCCACCCGCCGCAAGGGAATTAGAGACAACATAATCCGCCAAAGCTTAAACCCCACAAGCACACCGCGCCGCGCCGCCCCCCACTTTCAAAGAAAGGAGGAGGGCAAAGAGCATTAAATTAATAATTCATAAACCAAATGTAAACTGAACTGAATGAGGAGTCGTCCCCTCGCACCACTACGTACGTACATCCGCCTCATTCAATCCATGGCCTGGAATTTGGCAAGGGACGGAGGAAAACAAATAAAAAGAAATTTCATGGAAATACCTAGCCTCTGGCCGCGCCGGAGAAAGGATTTTTGGGAGAAAGTCTGAATCCATGTTTTTCTCATCCAACCATCTGATCAATAGGAATATCCTCAAAAATGGGACGAAGAGGACTTCGTCTTACAATTCAATGTATATTTACTGGAGGCGCGGGAAATGGAAAGTGCTGTAATTTTTGTGGGGGGTTATTTTTAGCATGTATCCTGGAAAAAGAGGAAATTTAAATTTAAATGGCACATAAATGAAAGAGCCTTTCAAAAGGCGTATTCCCTTTATATCCTTATGTATATTTAATGGACATTGTAGTAAACAAATCATGCGTCGTAAAAAGGCTGCCATCTTATTGGCTGTAGGTCGGTTCAATTCCTGTCCCTTGCAAATTAACGTTGTGTGATATGGACGCACAAACATGTACCCTCCTCGCCTTCAACCCTCAGCAATTTCTCTCCTCCAAAGATTCCCTGATTATAAGCCCGTAAAAGTAAATTTGTATTTGTATTGTGCATTTAAGCGTGAGCATACATATTCCACGGGTACATTATTTACCATCTGCATGTAATATGCAAAACGGAATAGAGAACACAATGCGGGAGGCAAATGCGAATACGAGCAATACAATTCCCGTTCTGTTGAACATCCAAGCGAAGAATATTTTCTTCGTTTGTGTGTGTGCCATCTCGTCCCATGCACTTTACACATGCAAATGTTGATTCCCTTACCTGCCAGCATAGATCCACGTCTTACGTCTCATACGTTGTACGTACACACAATACTTTCTTCAAGAACTGAAAGGAAAAGAAAGTAAAAAAGAGGGAAAGTACCGTGGGAAAAGAACTTATGATAGTTTGCATGGACATTTAGAATCCACATCAGGGGGTGATCATGTGTAGCCTAATCCCCATATACTTAGCCGACTACGACGACAGAAAACATTGAATGGGAATGTTTGTTGAGTCATTTAGAAAAATATGGGATTCTATCCAGATGGTAGCCAAAAATTCAAGGGATTTGTTACGGCCATAAATGGCTTGACATATTTGATCCAATTCTTGAATTTTTATATATCCATTTGAATACACATAATGTACATCAAAATGCAATCCGATCTGTTAGTAGTCCATTTCTACAACCCCCGAGGAGTAGTACTTCCATGCATGCAGAATCTGCCATTATTTTATTTCTAGGAGTCGCAAATTAATTAAATTGTTCACAAAGTGCAAAACATTTGCCATCCGTCCATACTTTTGGCCTCCAGAGAAAATAATATATATGGAGTCCAGCAAATACGGCTTCCAGCATCCGTTCCGTTGTTTTGGTGGCGGGAATCGGATCTATTACGAACAAAATAACATTTCCATTTCCCCGCCATGCCATAATACTACCATTGCATTGCAATGTCTGGTGGCTGTGGATATCGAGCGGAATTTCAGTGGGTTAAGTTCTTGTGGCAATAAAACAGGGAACGGCGTGTGTCGCCTTACGTGTACATGGGTCGTCTGGACTTGACAACGCTCCATCATTCACTTCAGTGGAAAACTGACTCCGACTGACTTCTTTTCTTATTACTTTTTCTTGGTCCAAGGAGTCCCTGGAGGGTCGGGTGGTTTGCAAGGATACCCGGAGAAAAGAAATACTCCTAAGTACTCAAACTGAACGTTAAATGAACATAAAGTCTGTTATTGCAAAGTCGAGGAAGGTGAGATGGTTTGACTTGGGTGGACGGGACGGGACGGAGGAGTACGACGAACGACACAAAAGGAATGTGATACCCGATTCCTCATTGAATTCGAGGGAAGACGACGGATCAGATTCCAATTCATTTAATGTGGTGTTGTTGGTCCATTCGAATGTTTCTATTCGGATGAGCAAGCATTGATCTGGCTGACTCGTGTCGGGGGGATTGGGTTTCAGACATTCTGAGAATCGTTGCTGCAGACTGACACAAGTGTTACAAAAGGCAAATTTGCAAATTCAGCATTGAGAATTGTAATTTTTGGAAATTGGGAGAAGATACTCAAAACAACTTATAAAATTTGTATTTGTATTTTGAAATGGATACATTGTAACTCCTTGGTTAGGCCTATTCAGATCTAGTGAAGGTCAAACCAAGGAATTCGTAAAAAAAACATCAGAATACCACTGGTCATTATTTAGTTTTTGCAATAGCTGGTTTCAGATTGTCACCCTCTGGGCCATGTTAGCATAGCCTTAGCCAAAACCTAACCCGACTGGACAAAACTGCTGGAAATTTCTAAAATCTTAGTTTAAACGCTCGACTTGCTTGTAAAGATCACAAAATCCAAAAGTTTGGCTGTATTTTGCATGAGAATGGAATTGAAAGCCACCGCCGGCCAAGTTCTAAAATACCAACACCAACACCCCCTGTAAAATGAATGTGGTCTTATTTATATTGCATACCAAAAATTGCTGTCCAATTTGCGAATAACTCTTATCCAACATTTCACCAGCACTTGAATTCCACAAACCAAACTCCATGCAATTTCCACTTGAGAAAGTTTGAGCTGAGAAAAGTTTTAAATTGTACTGACAGACAGACAGACCATATAGGCCGTGCTGTGCTGACAGCCTGGTCCTTCACATCCTATGGCATGGCATGGATTCAAGTATACATGACATGGTCATGGCATGGCATGGCATGCAAGGCTATCCTGAATTTACACTTCAGCTTAAACTTTGTGGATTGCCGTCAATGAACGAACGCCAACCCACGCCATAAGTTCCTTTTCTTATTTCTAAAACTTTGGAAGAAAATAAAAGAAACAGCAATTCACACGCAAGGAACATGCTTCCGCGCGCGTACAGTAATGTAGGCCGGGCAGCATCGCCGCGCGCGCTAAATCAAGGGAGTTGCAAAAAATTAATTTCTACAGTACTTGCAACGTATTTGCTGATTGGAGCAATTATTGCTTTGTGTTGAACAAGTGTTTGATTGTGGATGTGCAAAATTGAATTGTGGCTTAGGCGCGGAAGTGAAAAGCTTTCATTGGCATTGTGGTGATGCAATGCAGGGAATGGCACTGGCATGGCATTTCCTTTGATCTTTTGCGCGAAGCGCGACGTAGCTCTGCGTGCGCTGTCAGTAATCGAAAAAGGATTGGAAAGTGCTTTCTTTGTTGTGAACTTTAGTGGTGAGCCTGAAATGGGATGAGGAATTAAGAATTGAGGAATTCGATACAAAGATGGCTGGGGTTGAGTGGAATTCTAATTGAGACACAAAGGGACCGGTGAGCAAAGCAAATGCAAGTGGTTTAATCCAGGATTAGCAGACACATGGCCAAAATAATGAATTAATCCAATTATTTTTGAGCTATTGCATAGAGTGAAATTGGGTTTCAATTCCTCCGTAATGTAAAATCCACATGTTGTTTGATGTGCTGATTAACATGGGATTTTAGCATAATGTATTTTCTTAACCATTGGGCAAATAAAATATGGGTGGAAAATGGCTGCCATCTGATTACTTGTAGCAGGGTTCAATTCCTCTCCCATGCAAATTCTACGTAGTGTGATATGTGAATTTAGCATGGGATTTCAGCAAGGGGTATTTCCCTATCCATTGGACATGCATAAATTATGGGTCGGGTAATCAAAAGGTAGCAATTTCACCGGCCGTAGTATGGTTCAATTCCTCTCCACGCAAAATCTGTTCATCCGTTGTGCGATATGTGGAATACAGAAAAGTTTCAGAAATATCCATCACATATTCTAACTTCAAAATATGCATTTGCAAAAACGTAACCCCTTCAACTTTTGCAAGCCGGATTGCTATTTCTCGCCTTCACCGACTAACGACCGGTAACATTAAAGGTTTGGCGCAAAATGATAAGCGAAAAGCAATACTTCCGGTACCAAAATGTTCCTTACGTTGCGTTAGTGTGAATCCATACATTTTGTACAATATATGGAAGTCTCATATACAGCCAGCCAGAATTTTAGAGAAAAATGATTTGTATGACACGGATCGGTTCCATGAATAAAATATTGCACGGCAGTAGGGCGCGAGCAGAGTAAAAGATAGGAAAGAAACTTGCTCATAGGCACGGCATGTACGGGTACGTTACGTACGTACGGAAAGTGTTCATCTTCCGTCTGAAATACCCGAGTACGGGTATCAGGATACCCGAGTCCGGATCAAGGATCCCCACAGCCAGCCGGGCAGACAGAGTAATGGAAGTGAAAGTCGAAAAGAGGGGAAATTGAGTTTTCGGTGAAATTCTCATTCGGTGGGTATGGTCTGGCTGGCTGGCCTTGCATGAATTCCCGATTTGCGAAAAGAGAAACTTGCACAACTTCCTTAATACACCCTGACTAATGACACTTGAGTGCTTTCTACTTTTTGCACTTACCTTTTTAAAATCTCCTCCCTTCTCGCCCTTCTTATCAATTACCCATTCAATTCTGGATTATGAGATCGGAACTCGATTCATTTTCAATTTTTTGAAATTGGCGCTTCGGGCTTATCGCTTCTCGAAGTGTCTGTTGAGAAGTTCGGCTTGATTTATACATTTACCACGCATCATGTTCAAACTTTCTTGAGAATTTGAGCCCATGCCCTCAGGGTTGTACATTAAAAGCAACGGGACGGGATGGGGCAAAGTGGGATTTATATGTACATGCATGCATTTAGCACACATGGAGTTTTTTCGCAAAATATTAAATTTCAAAATTATTTCGGTTTTCCAGAATCTAAGGCAGCAGGTGATGAAAACCAACGTTTGGGTACAACAGGTAATTAAAAAAAACACTAATGTTGTAATTAATCATACTAATGACTGGCTTCTTAATTAATTGTTCCAGAAATGGATGGATTACAAATTACAATGGGATCCGGAGCTGTGGGGTGGAGTTGAGCAACTGTACGTCCCTTCAGAATTAATTTGGCTCCCGGACATCGTGCTGTACAATAAGTAAGGGGAATAATGAAAAACAAAGACTACATTTAACAAAGGCTGGGTTTTTAATGCTTAACATTTTTACATGTGATATGATGGATTTTTCCAGTGCGGATGGGAACTACGAAGTGACGTTGATGACAAAGGCGACGTTGCATTACACTGGAGAAGTGGTTTGGAATCCTCCGGCTATTTACAAGTCATCCTGTGAAATAAATGTGGAGTGGTTTCCTTTCGATGAACAAAGCTGTGCAATGAAATTCGGGTCTTGGACCTACGACGGCTTCCAGGTCCTACAGCCCCGCTTCCCCCTGAAATAAGGAGTTTAATTCAGTTATGGATCAGGGGGCCGGAGCTCGACTGTCGCGAATATCTCAAATTCTGATAAAAATCTGGAATTTGGCCCTCATCCAGTTACTTTCTTGTGAGACAATTTTGGGCCGGACTCATTTCCTTTTCGTTATTTGAATGTATTGTATTCCTTCTTTTGTCTGATGTCAAGTTATTTGCGTACTCAAATTCATATGTGAAATGGTTTTTCTAAATAAGCAAATTTTGAATGTTTTGACTGACATTTGGAAAGGAATATGTATTTTTTTGCTTCTGCTGATTACATATTATAACGCAAGATAGAAAATATCTTTAATTTGGAAGTATTTGCAAATTTAAACAGCCCAGCACCTGTGATACCTAATTGAATTAAACATTTCTTGTGAATTAAACTATGTAAAATTCAAAATCCATTTGAATTGTGCTGATGGGTTCTATTCTTTTTTCAGGTGGATTTGCAACACATGGACCAGACTCCTGGAAATAACCTTGTACCAATCGGAGTCGATCTCAGAGAATTTTACCCATCTGTCGAATGGGATATCCTGGAAGTACCGGCTAGGAAAAATGAAGAATACTATCCCTGCTGCAGCGAACCATATCCAGGTGGCGATATTAACAAAATAATACGTCTACATTTCACTAAACCCCACATATATTACAAATGCTAGACTATAAAATTTCAAATCTCGGTGAATCATCGTTTGACCTTTGACCGTTAACTATGTCAATTGCCAAGGTCCCGTCCCATCAAAGTCAAAAAAATCGAACCCTGCGTGCAATCAAATCATTTTGAAATCCGAATTCCCGCTTGTTGAAATTTCCCATAGAGCAGACTCATGCTCTATGACTAGACAAATCCGTGTGTCCAGTTCCCAGGAGGGGATCCTATTTTGTACGACCCACAAAGCAAGCATGGATTTACCTTTCAGATTTGTGGATGGGTTTTGGGATGATCAAAGACTGGTTTTAAGGATGAGGCGGGCGTTGACAGCTGTAAAGCCTAACACGCCATCCATTTCCTTCAATGCAATCGCGAAACCGTCCATTGGGGACGTTGCCAGACCTGTCTCTCACCTGTCAAAAAAACACTTAGGTTGAAGTGGCATAATACGCCCAACATACATACGTACATTTTTCAAACCATAGCTTTGCCCATGAAATGCAACATCCGCTTGGTTAGGCCGAATCCTTTTAACTTGCATTCTTTACAAATGCATTTCGACATTGAGAGAAATGTACTTTTTATTTTTTGAAAGCATTGTCGAAAATTCTTTGTGTTAATTGATCCCCTAAGTCTCATTTTTCAATTTTTTTTAAAATTAGGGAATGTTAGACTTTTTTGATGTATTTATGTATAAAATTTTTAAAACTTCTTTTTAATTCATGATTTTTTCCCTTACGCGTAGTATTGTGGGTGGGTGTAGTGGTTCAACACATCTTCTGCAAATCTAATTATAGAAAAATTGAATCCGTACATACACCATAAGCATACGATGTGCGAGGCAACCCAGGTTACGAAATAATTTTGCACTGCAAGACCCATGGGCTTGTTTTCAAATCAGAATTGAAGGGCTTCAGCTCGGATCGATAATTTTAGACGTTGGAATTTCTTTATGCAAATTGGGATGTATTATACTCGCCTTCACTTCAATCTGCATGCGCCCTCTACTTTTGAAATATGATTAGGGAAGGCTCAACAGCACCCTCATGCAAAAGTATAAATTTCTGATGGGAAAAAAATGTATACTTGATAATTTCTGAATACTTTTCACGGGAAGAGTAAACAGTTTTTCCAAATTCAAAAGCAAGTAAGCATAATGCAAACTTCACCACGATTTGCAATTGGCAATAGGTTAATTAAATAGCAAATTTGAGCAAAAATCTTGTTTTTGGACTACAATTTCAAAATCCAAATATGGCGGTTCCTTCACTTGTGAGTACCAATTTTGAAAGTGTGCGTTCACATGTGTCACGTTTATGATTTCAATTTATTAGTGGCAACCGCGAACCGCCGCCATCAAAGCATGCGCCTGCGTCACGTAAAGCCAGAAAATTTACATTTGTCATTTTCGTTTTGAAAAACTAAAAGTAGTTTTCAAATTGAATTTGCATGCATGGGATGATGTCCTTTTGAAAAGTTGTTTCTTGGGAAGGAAATTCCCCTTGTCACACCGCACCGACTACGACGACGACATCCAACATCACACGACGAGAGTTTTCCCTATTTGGTTTTGTGTTTTGTTTTTATTTATCGCACCTATCCAAGAGCTCCTTGACGAAGTCGTAGTCGTAGAGGATGGGAAGAATACGTACGTACACATTTTACTTGGCTGGAAAGAAAGAGTTAAAAAGGATGATGATGGAAGTTGAGGACGTTGACAGGTTGGTTCACTTTGTGGCTTGACTGCACCACTTTGTCAAATCTCGTACTTGAGTTTCTCAACCTGTCTCCGTTCATTTCACTTCACTATTTCGGGGAGGGGGAGCCCAACCAATTTCAAGGGAACCCATTGTCAGAAAATATGCAAATTCTTTGAGGTACTTCGCATTTCCAGCATTTCCGTCACAAGCTTAAAATAAAATGGAAAGTCATTCCTTTTCTGATAAAATTTTATCCGTGGGGATTACAGAGCAAAACTTTTAGTTTTAGTTAGGTTTGATTCATGTCCCATGCAAAATATTGTTCAATGTGTGATATGTGCACTAGCATGGGTTTTAGCATTACGAGATTTGCTTTATTGGACATAGTAGTTGGGTTCGATTCATCTCTCATGCAAAATACTACTTAGTGTTGAAATGTCACGTGTGGCATGGTGTACTTGCTATTACGATGACTTCATCTTTCATTTTGCTCATAAAATGTTTGAAAAATGTGTTAAAATTCTCTATGGTATACAAAAATATACATTAGCATTACTCAGAAACTCAATTTAAGGTACACTAAATCGAGTAGTTATTATTATTTAGTCACCGATGCCATGTACTTTGCTTCCCTGTCAATGTCGCTCGACAAAACTCATTCATTTAGTACTTTGGACCCATTCCACTTTCCCGTTGGTTTTCCTCTCGAGAAAAGAGAATAAATTCGCGGAATTGTTTGCTCTAGTCCCATGCCACTTGGGTGACAAAAACTATTCCAGGGAACCGAAGACTAACTGCACCCATTTGTTACGTTTATGGGGAAAACATGCCGTCGTTTAGGTCGCCTGGCTTCTGGCTTCCTGAAAAACGGTCAGTCACAGTTGTAAAATGGCGTCAGGACTTGGTCACGTACTTGCGTATGTATGCGACGCGTGGATTTGGTGAGGTCAAAGTTAAGAAAATGTGTCACAGGTGGCTCTGGTATGCATTACGCTTGCGTCACGGCGTGGGGTTTCCTTTTTAGTGCATTATTGTGCATCTTATGTTTTCATTAGTTATTAATGTAAATTTTATGTATTTTTCTTTGTAGACATAACGTTCAATTTGACGATGAGACGGAAGACGTTGTTCTATACGGTGAATCTGATCATTCCATGCGTCGGGATTTCCTTCCTAACTGTCCTCGTGTTTTACTTACCATCGGATTCCGGGGAAAAAGTCACACTTTGTATTTCCATCCTCGTGTCTCTGACTGTGTTCTTTTTGCTCCTGGCTGAGCTGATTCCCCCAACATCATTGGCCATACCGCTCATAGGAAAATACCTCTTGTTCACTATGGTGCTCGTCACGCTCTCTATTGGGGCAACGGTGGGCGTCCTAAATGTTCACTTTAGGTAAATTCAAACGTATTTAGCGATGAAAACACTAAATATTAAGTAAAATGCAATAAATTGTTGTTATATACGCCCTGGGAGAAATTGTGACATGAAAATGCGTATAAAAATATGTTTTTACACTTCAGGTCGCCCTCAACTCACAAGATGTCGCCTTTTGTAAAGAAATTCTTCCTAAGTTTTATGCCCTGGCTAATGCGCATGCGGCGCCCGGAGTATCACCCACACTACGCCTTTGAAGGGGACTTTAGACCTGTGAGCAATGAGGGGGATTATGGGTTGACCTTCGGAGCCAGGTAGGTCAAATATGCTAAATACTTTGAAAAATTGAATTGTTATCAATGAAATAAATCAGTATATGTACCATTTTTTATCATTTTTCTAGCGCACCCAGGAGGGACAGCTACTACGACAGCAGTCCAAGGACGGAGTCAAGTGTTGACCACTCGCGTCATGTCAAGTCCTTTTCAGAAGATTCGGGAGGTAGGATCACGATAAATTATTGCGGCAAAGGTCACTTGAGTACCTATATACCCTACAACAATTCCGCATGGTCACTTTGGTCGTCAAGCACAGTATAATTTGATGGATTTAATTATATTAATTATATACAACAATGTATTTAATAATTCGCTGGTGAGCGCTTAATTTGTAATTTTCGTAACTTTTAGATCTTGGTGGATTGTGGACGCAGTACAGCCCTGAGATAATGGCGGCATTTCAAAGCGTTCAGTTCATTGCACAGCATATCAAGGACGAAGATAAAGATACTGAGGTATTTTAGGTTTAATATTACATATAAATATCAAAATATACACTTTTAAATCCACGGGCATTACTGCCATAGAATTTTGTCCAATTTCAATGGCATTGTGGCGAATATGAGAACTTCTTACTATAGATGGCGCGATCAACATCTTCGTCCCCTCGTGTGTTATCTGAGATCCTTGTCCATAATGGCGGATGTCAAATGGGGCAGAAAGTCTAATAAGGGGAAATTGGGGGAGGCCATGTTATCTGACTGGTGGAGAAGTCGGACTTAGACGGTCGCGGATTGCAATAATGAGCGTAATGAGATGAATGGGTTGGAAGACGGGGAGTCATGGAGTAAATTAGACACCTTNGACGGGGAGTCATGGAGTAAATTAGACACCTTCCCCCTCCTTCAACCCACCCCAATTTTCTATTTTCCCAACTTAACTTTCTGCCCATTTTTCGAAGCTGGGCTGACCCAACTTTTCCCATTTCCGTACTCTTACAACTAATGAGTCCCATTGGGTCCTCCTTCGCGACATTTCTCCATTCATTCATTCCTTGGCCTGGCTTGTACCACGCATACGTACGTACGTACTTTCCTTGATTTCCCTCTTCACAATCCAGGATCCGCGGCGCCCGACCGAATTTTGCTTTTTTCGGAGGCGGAGATCCAAAATTTTCCGACTACGCGTACGTACGTACATGCATTGGTATGGATGGACTTTCTTCAAGGAAAGTAGTGCGTGGCCTGCTGTGCTGGCCGTGGATGCAAAAGGAAAAACTTTGTGAAAAGAGAAAGTCAGTCACTCATGCAGATGTATGTATGGGACTTGAAGTCCACCTGCGGGTGAGGGGAGCCAATGTCATTCCGTTAACTCGGTTTTTGGGAAGTAATTAAGTTTATGAAAGCGAGGAGGTACATACGGCGATGGGGGATGGGAGAAAAACAAATTTTCCGCCATTTTTTCATTTGCATTGCATTGTGGTAATGTAGGGAATTAGTGGTTATTTTTATGGACTTTTACCATATTTTGAAAGGCCCGCGAGATTATTTCAAACTTTTTGTCATGGAGTTGCCTGGTTTGACGGTTTTATAGTACTTTTCCATAAAATGACTCGTTTTCAAAAGAAAATATTAATTTCTTAGGTAATATTGACATATTTTGACATTTTGTATTACTATAGTATAACACAAGGGTAACACGAGAACACGACGGCATTAAATGGGAATGGGATATTAATATTAACTGAAACAACGCCACCTTACGTTTCTCCCATGTACTAATACACTATTATTCAACTCCCAGCGGAGCAACATCTCAAACTGCTAATAGAAACGTCTATGATTAATTATTTATTTCAATTCACATCTCCATCCATGTTAAATCGGAAGCAGTTTCCCTTCCATTTCAAAGTGAGGCCGACGGTGGCTAGGACGCGGGCGGGTGATTGTGAGATGAGAGAGATAAGTGTCTCATTTTTCTTAAGCCCCTGTTTTAATGGACCCTGCGAATGCTCCTCCGACTCTTAAACCTTTTAATTAGCCTATTATCCAGTTTCTCCAGTCCAGACTCCAGGGCCGGAGTACAGGGGAATTGAACGGATCAGAAATGCGGGGCGCGGAGAGTACGTACACGTACGTGTTTTGTAGGATTTCAATTTTGGCGTCAAACGACCGAGTATAAAATTACAAAGACAGACGAACAAGGAATGGCAATGGAAATGGTTCCAGACTATTAAAAGTACCTGAAATATTTATTCCTTGGCGCGAATTTTCAAATTTTCACTTACGTGTCACGCGGAGAGGACGACGGCGACGTCTGACGACGACGAAAGTTTTTCACGAGGGAAGATCGACTTGATTCAAATGCGGGTATGCCGATTAAGTGGGATGTGCATAATTAATTCTTCACTTAAAATGAAACTTTCCCCGCGGGGAGTCCCCGACCCAATTTTTTTGTAAATAAATAATCATCACTTTTCCAAAGGATCCTCTTCCCCATGAATTACTAACCGGTTTTTTTATGACTCTTTCAATTTTGAATGATTCCACGCACTCCATTCGCATCCGCGGGAATTGAATCCCCTTCAAATATCCCGCGAAATTCGAATTTGCGTTATACATAGTTTTCAGGCGGATTTTTTTTTGAAAATCACAATTATTCGCAACTACGCACGGGACTCCCAATGGAATGCAATGGCGGTTTTATCGTATTTCGTATTACATATGCAAAACCATATTTCCTCGTCATCTCATTTTTATGTTCCCCATAACTTTTGCCACCTTAAATTATTAGGAGTCACTTAAATTCAATAAGTGGATGGAATAGGATCCGTAAAATATTTAGATCCCATTTCCTCCTGTTTTAAGATATCCCGGGGATTTTAGATTACCATTCATGCATGTGAATATATTAGCATTGTTTTTGCGTACTTCCCTTCCCGCCATCCATACCCTAACATTTGACGACATCCTGATGTGTTATTAATGCAAACGGTTGTCGTCATCTCCTTATAATGGCTTATGGGAGGCAGAATACCCGGGAAAGTTAAATCTCATATTCTGCTGTGTCGTACGTGCCATGCCGTAATTTGCAAGCTGGAAAATTTTCAAAATATTCCATGTCATCCACGCAAATAATTGGAGGAGTCCGTCCGTCCGTCTAGTCTAATCTTCCATAGATATGACACGCGCCATGTCACCGTATGTTGTTTGTGACAGATGGCGGGTCAATTTAAAAGTATGGCCCCTTTTTTTTTGCTGATATCCAAAAATTATATGCTCAAATTGCTGTTGGCTATTGGCTGGGATCCGCCGTACTTCAAGTAAATCTTCCCTGCTGTCCATCTTCCCGCCATACCTTTAAATATTGCATCATTAAAGTGACGCCTACACATCAAAATTGATGTGAGGCCGTAAAGGGTGGCCAGGCCAGCCAACTGCCATTATGATCCACTCCAGGGAATCCAAGTTGACAAATTACAATTCCTGCATTTTTTTTGTACTTACACGCGTACGCGACGTACATTGCTGAACATGCCCTTGTGGGATATACATGAAAAATAATGACTGCCCCTGGCCGCGCCGGATTTTAATCCTCAAGAATTTTTATACATCCTTATAGGGGAAAATAAATAATCCGCCGCCGCCGCATAGTGGACCGCGGTGTCATATAACCTGGGGGAAATTCGGCGGGTAGGCGGGTAGTGACCAGGAGTGATTTGAGGCGGGAGTTTTATAGAGATGATTCGAGTAAAAGCTGGCAAAAAAGATTGGCAATTTGGTCGAAGGGTTATCTGGGAAGATGACCCATCGTATTTTACTTTAACTGCTCCGCTTCAGATTGCATTAAGATAAAGGACGACCGCTTTAATGGCTCCGGAGGTTTACACCCCGACTGGGACGGATATTGAGTATGGGGGAATACATGTAGGGTTAGGACCAATACCCTGCCCTGTCCGCTCCAGGGCAGGACAGGATTTCGGTGTATGTATGTATGTTTTCTTACCTAAGTTTTTGTTCTGCCGGCGAGTGCCGTGCTGTACAAGTAATTCGGTTCTGATCCCGGTTTTACTACGGACAGGGATAAAGGGAAAAGTCCATCCAAAATCTTTGTAGTTCGTCGTAATTCTGGACGACACGAGGACGAAGGCGTGTCGTGGCATTTGGTAGGGAAGCGGATACTTTGTATTTTAGAAGGGAATTTTTAAAAATAACCGCCATATTTTAAACAATAACTTGAATTTAGAGTATGAGAAATGTTTGGCGTCGTAAATTCAATTCGGTTTTTCACTGTTCGGTTGCTAAAATTGACGTCTCAATTTTTGTGAAAATTTAAATTTTCACGCCCTGAGCACCATAGTATTTGCCAAAATAACGCAAATTTGGAATTGTACAATAAATCGTAGCTTTTTATATAAAAGTAAGCAAGTGCAAATTTCTGAAAGAGGGCCAATTTAAGACGATTTGCTCAAAAATTTGCATTGCCATGCATTGCTCTTTTGAATTTTGCCACACTTTTCAAAAACAATAACCTACATTTTTACCATCCTTGTAAAATCTCAATGGAATGAATGGGTGCTCTATTAGCGTCATCATCCTCATTGGGATCCTTGAAAAATTGACGCCTTCGTCTCGCCTGCCTTGCCCACGCATTCACCATGGCGTGGCGTGGCGTGATTTTAAAAACTCCTGGCTTCATTCGTTGTACAACGCGGCAGTGGCACGCGACCTCATTTTTCTTCACGGCATGACACGGACAGTGAATGGGGGGAGAGCGGGAGTCCCCAACATAATAATGAGGGGGAGAAGCGCGAAGGAAGATTGTCAGAGTGAAAAATAGAGAACATAAAACTCAAAATTGAAAATGGCTCTTGTCGTACGTAACGTTACGTAGGGAAAAGCCGCTTAGCTTTTGGCTTCCACTTCCACCGGATGAGGGATGGGTTGTGGTGGCGCAGGGCGCAGCGCAGCGTATGACGCTGATGTGATTTCCACCAAAAAGTTTACACATATGTCTCTCCTCTATTTGTTTGGAAGGACGATTAGGGTCAATGACCTCGAGTACTTTGCAAAAAAAAGTTGACTTTCAAATCCCGTGGAACCGTGGAATGATTTATACATATCGAAATTTGAGGGTAGAATTGAGTAATTCAAGACCGTGGGTATGTAATAGTATTATTTTGGATATTGAGTGCAAAATGTTCATGATTTTACGCTAGAAAATGGCAGAGGTGGTCCAAAAAAGCGTTAAGACATAAAATTTGCAAATATTTCTGCTGATGGTTGCGTTTAACCCATCGTTATTCATGGTTTTCAACATTTCAGGCGCGTAGTTTGAAAGTGGCATCCTTTTTTTAAAGATTTTTAAAAAATTTGTTGCCAATGGCATACAATTTGGGCTTGCAACTTGCCACGCATGCGCAATGCGCAGGTTTGAATTTCAGAATTTCGTGTTTTTGTATTAAAAAAATAATCTTGTCACTAGATGGAAACCCTAACACAAAATTAAATACTGGTGTGCGGCCGTTTTTGGAAATGTTTACCACCTCATTAAGTGAGAAAGTGAGATTGTTAAAACGTTGAGTCCTTCATTTGTCAAGTTGTGTTGACTTCACTTACTTTACAACACAATCACAATTATGGGAAAAGGCGTTTTGTTTATCAAACTAAAGTACACGCGGAACTATATCATCAAAGAAACAATCCAACTTTATCTATTTTGCTTTGCATGTCCTCTGATGAAAGAAAGCTCACATTTTGAGTGTAACATTAATGAATGAATTCACACTTGAATTCCAATGTGTCAAAGAGCCGAGGATATGGGAAGGCGGGAAAAGTTACTGCACTGTACGCTACGTGGGTGGTGCGGTGCGCGTGACTTGTAATAGAAAGAATAGTTTGAAAGGAGGGGTGAAGCGGGATCTGCCTCATTAGTATGATTAAAGGAGGGATTCACTCCATTTCTCCTTTGTTCTTGGTATTTTCCACAGGTAATTGAGGACTGGAAGTTTGTGGCAATGGTTTTGGACCGAATCTTTTTGTGGCTCTTCACTCTCGCATGTATTATGGGGACCGGGACGATTATTCTTCAAGCCCCATCACTCTACGACACGCGAATCCCCATTGACCAACTCTACACGACCATTGTATTTTCTCGCTCAATGAGACCACCGCCGCGGGAACCCAAATGGCCATCTTCAACCCCGATGACCGCCCTCATTTGAAATCCCCCGCTCCTTTTCCTTTCCATTGTGTTTATTGGGTCATTTTACTCGATTACTGTTTGTCAGGGACCCACGCACGCAAAGTTAACTGCCAGGGTAATAAAATATTTTATTTGAAGTTAATTTTTGATTTTTCCCCGCAAAAAACGGTCATGGAAATTGTTTGAAGGATCTTATGTGTGTACATTAAGTTTTTAATGTAAATTAAGTGATTGATGTACATAATTAATGTTAGGAGGGTGGGACTGGAGGACTAATTAAATTAAGAAAAATGTTTAACTGGTGTTAAATAAAATGTACGTATGGATGTACGTAAATATTGTGAAAAGAAATAATGATAATAAATACAAAACTGATGGTTTTTTTTGCGAATTTCTTATTTATTCAATAATAGTTCGTTCATATTGATACAATATTTTGAGCAGAGTGTCATGGACATATTGACTTCTTTTTTTATTTCCTCCCGGTCGTCGTCAATTTTTAATTAAACTCTATTCTTAATTAATTAACCCTACATAACATACAAATTAAATAACAACCCCGACCATGTTAACTGTACGTAGAACAGGATTTTAGTACAATACAATACAGGACTTTAAAATCCAACTCCAATGACACGTTGACATTAACACATTGTAAATATTAAACATTATTAACGGTAATTGACACATCATTTTAACCTGTGGGGCACATTACTTAATTATGTTTTGGTAATTAGATCACAATTGCACCTTTTAGCAGCAACGTCTGTTTGGAATTGGCAAATCAGTCGTTGAAAATTTTATCGTGTCTCACAATGCCCCGGTTAAGCAAAAATGAAAATTGCAAATTGGTTCAAAAATTTGGCAACACTGTACTGGGAAGCACCAGATCTCACTTAAAATAAATTCAGAATTTTGAAAATTTTGATCGTTTTGAAATTTCCTATTAAATGAGGTACCAAATTAACATCAAATTTTGAAAGTTGAATACAATTGATCAGCCATTATGACTTAAGGTTAATTACGCTTAATTAATTAAAGCTCAGCAGCCGCGCGCGCGCATGCAAACGGCGCTTAAGCCCCGGCCAGCAAATCCCTCACTTATTAATCTCAATGAGGCTCAGAATCAAGTCAATAAATTTTGCGGCGCCCGAAGCATCATTTTAAAATTGATGCACCAAAAAAGCCCACCATTTTATTGTTCAACGAACTCCACGTGTGGTATAAAATGTCATTTTTTTGACTTTCTTTTGTAATTTTTGTACAATACTAAATTTCTGGATTTATATTACATTACATTACATTTACAATTATATTGGTACACTGAAGCTGGGCTGAAAGCTGGGCTACCCTGTTTGCGCATGCGTAGCACTAAAACTGCTATTGCTATGCACTAACCTACCTAATTATTACTTTTGGCACACGCTACATACAAAATTACACATTCAATTGTATGCATTGTTCTTAACGTTTAAGTAATTCTAATAGCAATCAGTTAATTAACATTCACACGCAACAACTTGGGTGTAGGAAAGAATGGGTTGCATGCAGAATATTCAATTTTGCGCGCGAGATTTGAGTATTTTTGAATTCAGGACTGGTGGTGCAGTATTCGTGCAGCGCAGCGCGGTATTTAGCCTTTGCATCATTTTCACACACGCACACAAGTGGCAAGAGGCGGGATTTCAAAAATGCCGCCAAAAAATCCATTTTACTCATTGAGCGACGATTTTGAGCCAAATAAATTTTAGATTCGTTTTTTTAGAAAAAGTGGAAAAAAAGTTCATATTTTGTTCAGAATTTGAAAAATCCCGCTCTTCGCCACATTCAAAAATTCTGAAGAAACCTAGCGTGCTAATTACTCTGAACTAATCCTAATCATTTTAAACTATTGAATTACCCTCAACAAACCTCAGGTTGTTTTACACATACGTTAACTTTTTGCTGGTATTTATCAACTGAGCAAGCGCAGGCGTCGTCCGTAAGATGTCGCAGTAAATTTGGCAACGCAAAATCTGATACACAGCAAAATGGTTCAAATGAAAAATTCCATTTTTCGTCCACCAATCAGCATGCTCGGCGAAACGATCCATGTATATATGTACATCCCACAATTATTACAACCACAATTTTACGCAATCCGCTAAAGCTAAAAGTAGTAAAAAGACTTTACACTTTTTTTGGCAAATGATCCTGACAGAGAAAGACATTGCCAAAAAATCGTACGTACATGTGTGAGCAAAGAGTGTGTTTTTTTAGAAGAAGTAGTAGTTAGTAGTAGAAGTACAGTAGGTGACTTAACTTACAGAACTCGTTCTTAATTGTAGTAGTTAAGGTTTTAATTAAACTCCTATTTACTTTACTCTATGGTTGGGTTAGGTTGCATTGCAATCTACAGCGGAAATTAACACAGTCAAAATGGCGAGCACCATAGATTTGCATCTCGATTGATTGCATAGCGCGGGAAATCATACAAAATTTTTATTCAAATTATATCAGTAAATCATAAATTTGTAAAAATAAACCATTGAATTTAAACAAAAAATCATAGAATAATAAAATGACTAAAAACCACACCCGACGCAGTGTATGTATGTAACTAAATACTGGCTCAAAAAGGCGCCAAATACAAAATTCAAAAAGGAGTCAGCCATTCTCACTACAACCACAGCCAAATCCCTTTTAGAAAAACCTCATAGATTAGATAAAGCTTCTGCCCTACTTGCCATACGTATGTACACTAAATCTGCCGCGAACGTGTCATGACGTGACCTGTGACACAATGGCCCTTAGCCATAATGCATAATGCAGATCGACACGACGACGACGCAACGTTGTATACCTTAACGTAATAAGCTTTGTATGTTATGTACACGTATATATGTCTCGTATGTATTTACAGCAGATTTATATACAGAGGAGAGGGAGGATTTACTAGTGGGTTTTTGAAGAGCGCGGCGGATGTAGTTTTTGATTGGCAATGGTGGATATGACTTTGTCAATGGCTTCTGAATTGTCGTACAAGGGTGGTGCGTCGAGGAGGATCGCAATTGTGCCGAGGATGAAGGCAGAGTTGAACAGCCAAAGGAAAATTCGATCCAGGACCATCGCCACGAAACCCCAGTCTTTGTCCTCCTGTCAAATACAAAAAAAAATACATGCAGAGTCAGTCTATGTGCTGTAAAGTAGTATATATATACATACATAAGCTTTGTATCCCTCATATGACATTTTTATATTTTGTATGTCAAATTTGCATTAAAATGGATCCGAGAAATTGAAACCAACTAGAATGCAGAAATTTGATTATTGACCCATAATTAAATTTTGTCTAATGGATAGGAAAATACAATATTGTTAAACACCCATGCTATTCTGTATATCACACAATGCACAGTATTTTGTATGGAAGAGGAATTGAACCCAACTACAGCCAATGAGATGGGAGCCATTTGATGACCCATGACTTTATTTATGTCCAATGGATAGGGAAATACCCAATGCTAAATACCCATGCTAATCTACAGTATTTTGCCTGGGAGTGGAACTGACAACTTGGCTATTTTTTGTTTACAATTTAACTTAGCTCAACCAAATCCATTTTTTCTTCAAATTCATAAAATTCTCATTGGATACCATATAGAATGACAACTAAGACAGTTTAAAATTTCGACACATGAAACTCAAAGGCCATGCACAAACTTGTATTAAATGAAAATCTCACAGTGTGAAATGCAATATAACTGAAAAGCGAGTGTCGTTCTAAGAATTGTCGTCTATAAGATTTTCTATGAAAAAAGTACATATTCTTTTACAAACAAAATCCTCAAATTCCTACCCATAAAAAAGAGGGTGCAAACAAACGTGCAAATTGGGAGAGAGAAATGAAAGATGAAGATGAATTTGAGAAAGTAAACATTCTTCACAAATCCGGACAACCTGGTCTGCTCCTTTTATTTACTCACATCACATCAGATCAGACCAGGTGCCGTGTCCATTCGTACAGGTACAGGTGTAGGCAAGCAAGTCGGAGAAATCCCGCATTCGCGCTACGAAAAGGGAACATGACAAAGACATGTTTTCTATTCCAAAATTCTGTACTGGATTTTTCGCATTTGTGATAAATCTAAGCCATGTGGAAATCACAAATCCAAATTTATTCCTTTCAAATCTCACGTACGTGTGTACCAATGTATGTTTTGCGACTGCTGTAGCTCGTTATCGGAATTTTTGCATACTATTTGCATAAATTCGCACGTTTACCTTATCCGTCCAACAGAATTTCTTTTGGAATTGAATGGAATTTTCAAAATTTCCCCCCATTTCATTATGCAATGCGTTAAACGTGCAAATTTTTTCAAGTTTTTGCATGCATTTGCTTCTCCAAAACCACGGGACGGGAATTTCAAACTTGCTGTTCTTTATCATGAAATGCGTTAAATTCATCAATTTCTCAATATTTTGCATGTATTCGCGTGTTATATATTCCCAGCAAGAGGGATTGTTAGAAAATCGCGCGATTTCAAATTTGAATTCAAATTTTGCGCTCGGCAATCACCTGGCGCATATTGCCATAAATATTACTATGTTCCTATCAATAAAAATGTATTCTTGTAGCACTTTCTCAGTTCTATCTAAAATCCCAAATTAAACCAATTGACATTCGACAAGGGAAGTATTTCAACTGTTACACACTTTTCCAAACTTAGCGCATGCGCAAATCTTCATTTCTCCTGGCAGAAACAGGAACCCAGCCAACGATTTACGAGTACTCCCTAGAATACAATGCAAATAGTACAATTGAATGAAGAAATCAAAGTTCACGACGTCCGTCCGCCGAACGTCGCCATCACCGTCGTGCCCTGCACTGCGCCATTCTTTTGTTGCCCCTATTTGCGCGCTCCTCTTTAAAAATGCATTTAATACCTTCCATCTCCCCATACAATACATTGGCGCGCCGTACACATACTGTCGTCGTGTCAACAGCAATCCCCATCGAAAAATCCTCGGAAATTGTTTCGTCCTGTTTATTTGCGCGGGGAATACGAAGTCGTACACGTACGTCCGACGCGCGAATAAGAATACAAATCCGACCAAGCGCTCCGCTCTCGCTACGTCGTGCCATGCCATGCCATGCCCGGGAATGGGTTTAGCCAATAAATAAATCCAAAGTCGAAATCGAATGTCAGTGCAAATTTTCCTTCGACCCGTCGCCCCGTGCCGTGCGTGCGTCGCCGTCCAATAATAGTTTCTTTTTCCATTCGTTTACTTCCACAGGATTGGATTTCCTCCATTCGCCATTTGCTGCTATGTACTACCCGGGCGGGAGTTACATTTGACCCGAAGTCCGGAGCCATTGTGTATTTTGTGGGACCGACTTCTCTTTTCCCGTGCCTTACCGTACCGTACGTACCATACTGCGGAGACACAATAAATCTCCATGTACTTCTATCGTATCGTATGTATAGTACAGTACACCATAGCATGGCATAGCATAGCATAGCATCGCATCCCACAACGTAAAGTCCAAGTTTCGTATTCCGCGCCTTGTGTTGTGTCGGTCGTCGGTCCCGACTTGAATTTCCCGCCGTGGAAATGGTGGAAAACTCGACATTGCATTTGACACGAATGAGGATCATACAATTTCATCACCCAATACACACACGAAAGCAGGCGGCCCGCCGTTTTGGGGGCAAATGGTCCGAATTGTGGGGATAAATTGAAATGTGGTGGCTAGGGTTTGTCGTGTCGTGGGGGCGAGCGGGAGGACTGAATGTCTTTTGAATTCTGGCCAAGAAAAAATTATCTGAAATAATAAAGTGGGGCTGAGGGTTTTGGAGTGTATGTTGTATATGTGGGTGGGTATGTGTACGTGGTTTTGGGGATTTGGGACTGATTCATTGGTTGTGCGGGTATGGTGCACAGGCGATTTTGCAATAGGGGTGACTATTTTTGGAAAATAAGGTAAAATTCAGCAAAACTGCGAAAGATCTTTAACGAACTGGATTTTTTGCAAAAGTTCTTGATAATTATCAGTTATATTAGGAATTAAGAGAAACTAAACCGAAAAGCTGATTAATAGAATAAAATTCAGAGTTACAAACAATAAAGAATTGACCCAGTGAATAATTTTGAAAATTTTTGCAAAAAAGTGTATTAACCGACGTCAGATGAATGTTTTGTATAATCCGCGAATTAATTTTCCGATAAATTTTCCCTTCTTAACCTTATGTACCGGGGTGATTGCAAATATTTTGCAAGATTTGTCACAATTTGTCAAAATATGATTAATTACGACTTCGCAAATGTAGAGAATTAGCCAACAATTTAATAGCCAATAGCCAACAACAACAACCATACCTACAATTTTAGTGATTAAAATTTGTACGTTTAATTGCTCTTTAAACTGTCGACTTAACTGTAATTAGTACTTAAATGAATGAATAATGAAATATTCTTACGGAATCAAACTCATCTTGGCGGAGCTTGTGGTGTTGAATGAATTGAACATTGTGAATGGCCTTTTGGATTTCGAAGGGATACTTCTTGGGTCGTTGACCCCCCTCCGCTCCCCCCATCCCATAGGACGTTGAAGACATAGGATTGTCTGGGAAGGAATCCAAGGCCCCCTGTTCCAAAAATCCAGAGAAGCCTTGGAGACTTAATCCGCTCAGCCCCGAAACTCCACGGAACCCATTACATCCATCTTCCCGCTCCCGAGCACTCCCCGTCGGACTCGACCCGCTTCCCCGTGCTGTGAATTTACAAGACATTACATCCTCTCAGATCCAAGATCACCATCAGTCCAAAAGTAATTCCCTCTCCCAAATACACACGACCATTTCCCCCCAACTTCCAGCAGCAAAGCATTATTGCACATGGACAAAAAAGTACATACAGTGGATCACTATACCGATTCACAAGGGACTCATCTCAAATGTCGGTCCAATCGTCAAATTTAGTTTTCAAAAATGTTGTACTATTTTCTTTATACATAGACATATGGGCAATACTTGTATTTTGATACAAGAGACTGAATTCTAATACCAGTTGATTAATTTTCTTTTAAAAAAAAGTGATCGTATTTTTTTATCAAACGATTTCGAATGCTAGTTCATTGTAATGCATGTAGTTGCTTTTAAAAATGACGTGTTTTGATATACGCTTTCTAAAAAAAACTATGACATCCACTTATCACGCAAAATCCAACTTTAGCTCACAAGGGAACGATTACGACTGGTGGTCACCTCATTGCATACTATTTTTTAATTGAAAAATTGTCTATTTTTCTGTGTATATTCTCAAATAATCCACATATCACACAACGTGTGTATTTTGCATGGGAGAGAAAATGAACTCAACTCAGCTGTGTAGGCGCGGCGGTCGAGGCATGGCCTTCCCTTGTGAAAAATATCGAGCAAAGGCTATGGGTTGACGAGGAAAAGATTTTGAGTTTTCCCATGATTCCGTCTTGAGTAAATATCCGCCCACCGACCCAGCGCAGCGCATCGTCCGCATTTCCTGAAGGCATGCCGAATCATGGAATAGAAAGTTGAAGGGAAAGGGAAGCCCCGGTCAGTGGGGATACAATGAGTGAAAGGGAATCAAGTGCTATGCTCTTTGAGAGTAAACACTGAAGCAGAAGGTGGAGGTATCAAAGGGAATAGCTCAATGACGTCAATAATACTTGATGCTCTGGTATGCCATGCTGGTGAGGAGAATGAGGGATAAATCAAATTATAAATCGATTAAAGACACTCATTTAGTGCAAGTGGCGTGTGCAAGTTATCTAATTCAATTTGATCTAAACGGCTGACTTAGTGCAGGTTAATTAAATTTGACTAGTTTGTTATGTAGTTGGCTATTCTGTGGGATTTGTTTGCTTATTGTTTTATATAATGATCTAGATTTGACCGGGGTCAATGACCGTAGTCGAGTTGTTTTTTAAAAACGTAGTGCTATTTTGTGTGATGCAAAACATTCCAAGAGATTTTGACCTCACATGTGTCCCTTTTAGGGGTGGCAATTTTATTGTGAGCTAATGTACGCCAGGTCATGTGTTGTATTTGTTAGACCTTATCTAGGAGCCCGTGGCCCTAGCACATCTAATTTCAATTTAATTTAAATAATTTTCTTACTGCGAAAGGGTTTTCAAGGTCACAGGCATAGAATAGGGGCCAATGACCTCAAATATTATGTGTGTGCCTATGGTTATTTTTGTCGCAGGTTCTCCAGGAACGAGTATGACCTCAAAATTGATTTGCTTTAAGGATTGCTGGTTGAAAAAAGCATCATATTTATTGGAGTTTGTATTGCAAAGAGTATGGACAACTTTTTTGTAATGATTCTTGAGGTTATTGACCCTAAACATCCTATTCTGCAATTATACAAGATTTTGTAGAATTATTAAAGAGAAAATATTTAATTTATACCAATTGAGCGGATCTCTAATTTTCTATATGGTTTACAATGTACTTTCTCAGCCATTAAGTGTTAAGGGTTACACCTAATTAAAAAAATAACGAGATTCCTTGCCTCTTTGCAGTAAAAAAACGTAACTGCAAATTCCATTCACATTCACCATGGCCGGAAAACAAACACCTCAGCTTAGCATAGCATGCCATGTACGCATGAAAACAAGTTAGCCCGTCGCGTCAAGTGGTGGCCGTTAGTTTCCACGATATCGGCGGGAAATAAATTAATTGTTGAAGAGTTTGCTTTAATTTAAAATGTTTCCCCACCGCCTGGGTCCGTCCCCAAGTGGTTGGAAATGAGAAAAACAAATTGGAAAAAGCTTTTCCACCAATCCCGCCCGTTTTTCTCTCTACACGTGTATGGCATGGCAATGGCATGGCGTGGCATGGACCGAAAATAGTTTTTGGTTCAAACGAAGCAATTCAATCGGGAATGTCTCAATGTTCACCGAACCCGCCGCGCTTTCCGAAAACCCGAAAAAAGTTGTTCCTGACTCTCAACTCATAATCGTAAATATAAATGTGAAAGTATTGAAGTCCATTTCCTTCAATTGGGGAAGTGGGGGGCTTCGAATGACCACAATTTGAACAGTTTTTACACTTGGAAGGACAAATTGGAGGCGGCTTCGTTTCTGGGAAACTCAACACCCGCAATGAACAGAGAGCTAATATGTCGTATGATTTTTGGCGGGAAAATAGGGCTGCGGGTTATAAGTGCAATGGAATTACCTTTCAGTGGAGTTTAGAGGGGAGTGGGTCAATTTCCAGGTACTGGAAGAATTTGCAATGTGTTATAGGTAGTAGTTTTGCTAAATGTATTGTTATGCCGGCGGGCGACGCGGCGTCGGCCAGATGTGCCGAAAGGGTTTACATTACATTTTGGAGGGAGATCTCAAATTATTTGAAATTGAGGCCGGAATTGTTTTTAAACAATGTGCAGTTGCTCAAATTATGTAAGAAGAATACCCTTTGGTCACTTATTTAATGCAGCAGAAATCATCTTGATAAATTTTGCAAATTTTTTGTAAACTTTATTTTATTTTATCGAAGATATTTTCGCAGCACGTCAATACAGCGAATGCATTTACTGCGAATGCATTTACAGCGAAGCAATTGCAGCGAATTGAATTACATCGAATGCAATTACTGCGAATGTATTTACAGATAACTACAATTGCAGCGACTAAACAATTCCATCGAATGCAATTGCANTACAGCGAATGCATTTACTGCGAATGCATTTACAGCGAAGCAATTGCAGCGAATTGAATTACATCGAATGCAATTACTGCGAATGCATTTACAGCGAACTACAATTGCAGCGAATAAACAATTCCATCGAATGCAATTGCAGCGAATGCAATTATAATTTTAAAATTGGTGTTTAGTTTGCCATTTAGTCCTAGGTTAACCCTGTGACCTCGATCATACCGTTTAGTCTCTGAATTACCGTCTAGTTCAGGTTGACCCTTTGCGGCGCACAGTAGCCCAGAGGGTTGTTATCCTGAGGTCTTCTTCGACCGAGCGAAGCGAGGGAGAAAGCGGGGTCTGGGGCGGAGCCCCAGTTAAATAAGTAGCTTCCCGCTTTTAATTCTAAAATAAAATTTAAAACATTAAAAAAAATTGAACTAAACTGCAAACACCGCACAAATTTTATACTTTTTATTTGTATTCGCTGCAATTGCATTCGATGGAATTGTTTATTCGCTGCAATTGTAGTTCGCTGTAAATGCTTTCGCAGTAAATGCATTCGCTGTAATTCAATTCGCTGCAATTACTTCGCTGTAAATGCATTCGCAGTAAATGCATTCGCTGTAATGACGTGGAAGCCTAATTGACATGCTTCGTCAAAGAGTGAGGTTCCATTAAATATCACCGTCAGTTTACCTTGCGCCCTCATTTCAAACGGGTTTCCTATTCTTGAAAATATTTTGTCAGGGGGCACAGCTACCACGGATTCCACAGTCGGAGCTGAGTATGAGAATTTGAATGGTGACATGAGCACAATTTCATGTTTCCTTTTTGCTAATTCTTGAACTAACGGTTCAAACACATTATGGTGGCTTTTTGAAGCAATCGGTAGCAGGAACAGAATTCTTGCACAGTTTCCACATTTCCCAAACATAAGAAGTACAATTACAGCAGTTAAATTCATCATAAACTTCATACCCTGTATTTGTAACTTGTGTGCAGACCACTACAGAAAAATGGTAAACTCAATTTTATTATGTAATAGTTGCTGACATAATTTAAAAAATGTTCTGCTCGCTATACACAATTCATGTTGCAATTTCTTGGAAGTTATATATTAGGGCTGTGCTGCTGGCATGTGCTTTGTAATGTACTCACTTTTAGGCAGGCAAGCGACGAACTGCAATTTGAATTTTACCCATACGCATATTTCTTATCGGCGCTGACTGCTGATAAAGTATGTTAAGAATACAAATACTACTATACACACTTGGAAAGCAATCCCCAGAACCGAACGGCTTAAACTTAGATCACATTTATATATAGCATTTAAAATTGTTTGCAAAGTTCATTGTACCCACTTCAAGGGGCGTTAGGGTGCTACAGCATTAACATTATTCATGATGTTCAAAATTTATAAGAAACGTAATGGATGTACATGATTTACACGCCTGCAATTTGCAACAATTTCTTCTGTTGAGAATGCACGGTAGTGGCAAAGAAATAAAGAATGCGATAAGGTTAAGCCGAATATAAGCCGCCGAAAATTGTCGCATTTGTGTCACATTGTGTACGAAATTAGAAGATGCAATTAGCGTACGTACAGCGCGGCGTCATGTCACCTTGTAACATAATACGTCAATTCCTCAGTTGTTTCCCACGGATTACATCTAAACCTTTCCTCCCCTCAGTAAGTCAGCAAATAGTGTTGGATCCTGTTCCAAATTGATTTAATAATAATAGTTATTAAGCTCCTTGCTGCACAAAGCTTCTCCGTCCACCGTACTCCCTCCTTTGTAATACACAAGATTTGAGTTGTGGCATTGAGAACTTTTCATATTAAGCCAAGACAACTCAGCTACTACATAAGTTTTGCCAATTTAGTTCCATCCTTCCATTTCCTCCCTCTCCTCCTTTTTGCAATGAAATGTGTTCTTGTTGAACAAACTGTGTCTATGATATTCCCTTTCCCAACAGCTTTTATGAACTTCTCTTTCATTTTGCAGAACGACGTACACTGAGAACGACATGGAATAGTTCCATTCGAGTGAATGGATTGGCATTTCCTGACATGCATGACCATGAAACTTTCTATGCCCGTCCCAGATTTCTGTTTGGATCCCCCGGCCCTGAATTGAATGTAATCAGAAACAAATGTGGACTTTCCAAAGAATTCTGTTTCCAACTTCTCCGTGTTTCCCCCTTTGTCATATTTTATTACAAAGGGAAAGTGTGGATTTGAAGTAGTGAAGAAGCGCATATATTTTTTTTGAAAATATTCCAATCCAAACTAGAGTTATAGCGATTTGTATATTCAGAATTAGGGTGGCCAAATAATTTTTCCTCCTACTGTAGTTCCATTCGAGTGAATGGATTGGCATTTCCTGACATGCATGACCATGAAACTTTCTATGCCCGTTCCAGATTTCTGTTTGGATCCCTGAATTGAATGTAATCAGAAACAAATGTGGACTTTCCAAAGAATTCTGTTTCCAACTTCTCCGTGTTTCCCCCTTTGTCATATTTTATTACAAAGGGAAAGTGTGGATGACCTTGAAAGATTTCGGAATTTGAACGTGTTTGAACAAATGTTCCATTTCCCGCCAGTATGCCCTCAGCTCTTGAATTTGATTACAGTGACCTTCAATTCAAGGACACACCCTTCGCGGTGCGGTTGCTTTCATCCTGGAATATTATACTTACAGCAAGTGCAAGTAAACAGTGCTCATAATGAGGATCCACCGCAAGTAACATGGGAAGAATCCCATTGAAGTTTATGTCAGTTTTCCTTTCATCAAGATGCAAGCAAACTTGCAAATGGAAAAGAATTTTTTATCAGATAACAGCGTAACTGTAACTTAAAAACTTTTAAAAGGGAAAGGAAATTTATCGGCGTCTCACTTTCTTTTGAGCTAACTACAAGATAACCTTTTGCCCCCTGCCACCATGAAAGTTATACCGGGCCTGTCTAGCATATCTTTAATTAAATGCAGGTCCTTTTACGTAGCTTTTTTTTCGCTCCGAAGTGAATCTTAGTTGGATGCTACGGCATGGCATAGAAAAGTTCTGAACACTGGCAAATCGAAAAGTAGAACAACCAGAAGTTGGCACCTAACTTCCAGAAATGACGAAAAAATAGGGACGTAAATGACATTTAATGAGATAGTGTGGAATCAGTGTAATCAAAGCGAAAGCAAAAAAGAGAATTGAGAAGTTGGATAGAAAAGTAATTTCTGCTCCAGTGAGTTTCTCCGCTCTCATTTCTCTGACACTCACACATTCCTTTCTTTCTTTTCATGTGCGTAATTCACGAAATGAGTTTTAAGATGATACGATATGTATTAAAAGGCACCATAGCCATGGTCAGCATAGTAGAATTAAGCACGGCTATGGTTTTATAAGACCGTCTTAGCTAAAGTCTTTAGAATTCCAAGGATCCCAACGTTGTCTAACAGAATTATATGTGTGATATAGCCGCATTTGCTTTTATATGCATTTACGACCTTTAAGGGTAAACTTTCTCCACACATTATAAATTTTAAGGTCGGAATTCCTATTATTTAAATCCCGTTTTGAAAGGTTGACATTAACGTTTGAAAGTGACGGCGGACAAGGAGCGTTTGCTTGGATGCAAGCGTCGTGGCATAATGCCACTGCTGGGAACTGATATGAAATTAAATGAATGTGAGATTGTAGACTTTCAGCCAACACATGGGGCAGACGCGAAAGAAAGAAAGAAAAAAAAGAAAAAAAGAGAAAGAAATCTTCTACGAGAACGAAGGTCCATGCACACTTTCTTCGTCTCAAATAAATTATGCATCTGTCTTTTCTCGATGTGGTTGGCCCAATCTTTCCTTTCATACGTTTCTTGTCTTGAGATCACTTTCTATTCCAAGAATGTTCCTTCTCGGATAACGCTTTGGCGCTCGACTCAAGTTTCAAATGCTAAGCCAACTGTAAAGCCTGTCCCGTCGACTTAAAGATTTCAGACCATGAGCGTGTAGGATGCCCTAGCTGCTTTGGAGTTAACTTCAAAATTTGAAGAATATTTTCTAAGAAATGCATAGAAACTTATTCAAGAATTCATGGGTTCAAAAAATTTGATTGACGGAATACAAAAATATTAGTGTCATTCCTGGGAAACCCTTTATGGATTCATGAATTTATCCCGAACACAAAATTTTCAATTCAATGCAAACCTTGGGATAAGATGAATAGACCATTTTCCGGCCCATGAATGCCGTAGAATCTAAGAAGGATTTTTTTATTCTCGAGAAAGATTGGTATGATGCCATCTGGGAGATAAAATATAGGGAGAAGGTCATGCATTAAATTCTTCAGGAGACAGTTACGGGGAAAAGGATCCTGGACAAAGTTTTTCTCCTTCCATTCCATTCCAGGCTCAATGGAGCGATGAGGAAATTGCAGAGTCATGGAGAAGGTCATGCATTAAATTCTTCAGGAGACAGTTACGGGGAAAAGGATCCTGGACAAAGTTTTTCTCCTTCCATTCCATTCCAGGCTCAATAGAGCGTTGAGGAAATTGCAGAGTCAGAAAGTGCGAGGATTGTCCTTGCAAATATAGTTTTCAAGATGGAGTTGACAGAAAATGGCCTTCAAATTAATACCCTTTTGCCCTCTTCCTTGCATTCAAGTCAAAGGATTTTGGGGTTTGGCTTGTAGAAGTTTGAAGTGGATTAGTAGGACGGAGGATTCGCGGAAAAGTCCAGGCGGTTCAAATGTCTTGCTCCTTCACATAAAAATGACATTGCGGCTGATGGGATGAAGTGAAAGCACCGGCTTCAAGTGACCTCATATTAGGAAAGATTTATGAACAGAATGGAGGAGGTTGGCCGATATACTTAAGGGAATCTGCAACTGAAGCACGTAAAGGGTGGCGGATGTGTCTATTGGTCTAGATTTCCCTAAAGTGGAGCAAAAGGTCAGAATTGACTTATTGATTTGATCATTGGATTTAAATTTCGAAATAGAAAATGGAAATACTGGATTATTTAGTCAACTTTTAAAATATACTATTGAATTACTATATTGCTAACCCCTTATACTTGCATGAAGTTTCTCCAGAAGCAAATAATATACAAAATTCAAAGTTGGTCGACAAATAAAAACTGAATCCAAATGACTTTGGCTAAATCTAGAACAATTTGAAGTGTTGTTGGCATTGATTTAATCTACAGTCCTTACGGCTTTTTGCCTCAAGGCACGGTAAGATCCACAATCCTTAAGTTTGTAGTACAGGTGTGCAATTGGGAATTGGTTGAAACTGGATTACTAAACAAATTCGATGCTTAATATGGATTAGGGGTAGCAGGTCTAACATCTGCTGCTGCTGTATGGCAAGGCAGGGTGCACCCCTATTAATTTAAATGCTGGGATCTTACTGCATGCTTATGCGCCGCACTAGACACGATGTTACAAGAATAAGAAAGATTGTACAGTACATCTAATAGAACAAAGACGTCCGACGCCCATACAAAGATAAGACGAAACAAAGTTAGCGAGTTAACTTGGTATAAAACTTAGGTGGGTGGGTCGTCCTTACTCAGTCCGACCCTCGAGGAACTTTGCCCCGATCCCTAACTTTTTCTGATGGCAAATAAATTCGTGTGTCAGTTCCGCATTTTGGATTCCAAGCATGAAATACAGCATCATGTGAAAAGTTTGCTGAAGAGCGGTACGCGAAAATCATTGCAAATTGGGCCACGTTATATTTTGAAAACTTCCGCCCCTTAACTTTTGAGTTTGAGTTTTGTTTGCCAAATTTTTTAAAACTTTTTATGACAGTTTTGTTTCTGTAGCTGATGAACTTTTTTTGTTCACTGTCGTACTTTTGTTCGTATAATTAATTTATGGGGAGATGGATTGTGATTAGCTATACAAGATATCCCTGTTTTATAGCGAATAGCAACAAACTGAGTAGGATTGGGTAAGAAAATGGTTTTAGTACGCCAATCCTCATCGTTTGTAAGTTACGAAAGTTTTCAAGCGGAAACATGTCTTCCAATCGACAAGATTGTGAGCGGATGGATGGCTGACTGTAAAAAGCTGACAAAGACATTTCTGCGAGCATCATGGAATCCGAATTCGTGCTCCTTTCCGATGACAACTCAGTTTAACTGCGTGTTTTCTCTTCGACTTCCACGATGCTTTTCTTCCTCTCATCGCTCAATTTCACATTTCCTTTCCTCACTTCATTTGTATGCTAGCAGGGAGGAGGGAAATAATGCAAATGCGTGTAGTAAACCATCTGTTTTGCCTTTCAAGGCAACCCGTCTCCCAGTCCCAAATTATAATTGGACTGATGTGTAGAGTTCTCCCTGGTAAATAACTTCCTTATTCTGACTACCCTCCATGCCTACAACGAAAAATCTTCCTTATTCAGATCCCGTGTAATTGAAAAGTTTTGTGAAAATAATTTTACTGACTTTAAGACCTCGTCCGGTTTATACTGTTGTCGTGTATGGCATACGAATTAATGAAATAATTAAAAAAAAATTTATAAATATTATTACAATTTTGCAAAAAGAAAAGTGTACGAAAGATTTTGCAACATTGTATAAAACGATAACTTAAAAACTGCAAGTTTAAATATATGTCTGTGTTCTCCAATTTGATCAATACTGTACAGCACAGTAAGCGAACGGGAAGGGTTTATGAAATATTTTATATTTGTGGCATATCACACAATTTCGATAATAGATGATATAAAATTTTCTGATTTTATTTATGGTTGGCAAGATGAAAGTTGCAAGCCAGTTGCTGCTGTGCATATCTCCACAGTAGTTTTACCCCTTGCACCCCAATTTCCTCTTGAATTGTCAAACAAAATGAATTCGGAAGATGAGACAGCCAGCCGCCTTCTGATGAGGGAGTAAAAAAAGGCGCGTGCTTTATTACCTCTACTTTCTCCCGCACCTTGACTTTACTGTGCGTTGCTGCTTTCACATATGTCGACTTATTTTTATGTCCCGCTCTAAAATAAGCGGGTGACACTTTCTCCCTAAATTGACTTGTGGGACACACGTCACTTTATTTTAGTATTGCGTTTTACAAACCAGGCTTTTGTTGTTGTTTTGTTGTTCATGGACGGCGTAGTGGACGAGTGGGCGACTTCCTGGTCTATTTAAATTTAAAACTTTGTTCCCAAGGTTTGCACAGGAAATATATACCCAAATAACGTGCTCGTATCTATTTTCGGATTTCCTCACTATTAGTAAAGGTGCAAATCCAGAGCCAGGGATACCCGTAACCTGTAAATGCAAAGTTGGCTCATTTTGAAAAAAAATGATATTCACATCCGGAAGTTGCAACTTAAGCGTAAGCTGATTTTGAAGTTGGAATTTAAGACGAAAGAAACTGAAATTCCTTCACATCATTTCAATTCCACACTCCATTTCTATATGTTATCGAGGTCACACCTCGAAATCCTATAGAACTTGCTTATTGCTTTAATTAGAATGGTGTCATCTGAATTTCATATAAGATGCTCGAACAGGCGGAAAACTTTCCACATCTCTTGCAATGAAATGCAACATACGTCAACGTGCCAAAATATAATCATGTCACTCTGCTAAGCGTGTGACCGCCTTAACGTTTTCATTGTTGAGGTGCCCGATTTGTATGCCCTTGGGAAACCCGCCAATTTGGTTCAAATATGGAAATGTAGGATTACATAGCTCTCAGCTCAATATTATGCATAAAGTTCTGGCACTGAGTTCGGTCACACTCGAAATCTTAAGTGATGAGGCTTGCCTTGTCAAGTCGCCAAGCTAGCATGTACTTGAACCGTGTGATCTGCCACACAAGTCAACACCGTTCAAATTAAACATCCTTATGAATCTTGTTACAAAATTCTGAAAAAAGTAATTTGGGTCATGTTCAGAATTTTAAAAGCCAAAACCATATTTCAAAATGAATTATGGCTTGTTAGGGATATGAGCACAGTACGGTGAGCATTGATGGTTAGTAGACGAGAGTGTGAAATTGTGAATCCAGAAATAAATCCCAGCATGATATAAACTATAAACGCACCGCCTGGTGTCTTCTCTGCCAAGAATTCAAGCTCATTTGAGCTCAAGTTCAAATTAGACTTCCATTTTTTATCTATCCGCAATTACACTTCCACATACTACTTAAAAACAGATTTATCGCTGCTAGGAAACCCCTTGTTAATCACAGTAGTAGCCGCCCTGAAATAATTGTAATGCTTTCATACAAATGATATAGCAACTTGAGTACCCCATGCGCTTTGCCAAATACATTTTTAATCCAGTTTTGATCCCATTGCATTTATGCTTCAAAGTTTTGCATACGTCTGGTTCGGTTCTCTGGTCGTATTTAGAATTCATTATTGAATTCGTTACTGACAACACTACAAGCAAATAAAACGTGCACACGTGGCATGGAAATCACTCAGCAAGTATAGCGCGCAGCATTTGGTAATGAGGAAGCAAAGCATTAATTATCTTTCCGATGTGTGTGTACCGTACCTGTTTTGACACTAACGAGGTTTTATATGTCACAGAGGGCTTAAAAGAGGAATTCCAAATCCGTGCTACTAACTGCTACTCCACTGGGATATTCAAAGTTATTACATTTTGCATTTTGCGCATTTCATTGCCAAATATTTTGTAAAAGTCCTGCATTTAAATATGAACGTAATTTAGCGTTAGAAAAGCCCGAAGACATGAATGGATATATGCTTTTACTTTATTGGCAAATATGTAGAAAATGAAAGTCCGTTCATTCCTACTTTAACTAAATTCCCATAACATACTCATCCGTTAAGTTTTCAAGTCCTCCATCCAATGAATAGCATTTGTACCGTAGGTACGTTGCTTTGCACCAAATTTATCGTGAGTGCTGAAGAGTGGATAAGTTGAAGCTTTAAATTTCAAAACTGTTGAAGCAAAGAAAGTGCTTTGAGGAGGGACCAAAGCTAAAAACTTCCCACATCACATTTTCACAGCCAAGGTTACATACCTCTGCTAGATTCTGAGTGACATGCATACGCAAATTCAGTGTCCATAAACTTTCGCTGAATTCACTCGAAACACTTGATCTTGACGCTGACTCATCCCAAGTTGGTAAGTCAAGACTTTTCTTGTCTCCATGAATTTGAGATTTTTAAGGGGGCGCCGTTTTGCTTGCCTACTTTCCCCTTAAGAAAGTGCCCTTCAACGTGTAGAAATGTCGTCAAATACAAGTTAGTTTTGAGTAATTATTTCTGAGAGATATAAACCAGCCCAGTAAATTAGTGCAATTTAAAAATAAACGTATATTCGAAACCCAAGTTTTAAAGAACTCAGTAAAAATCAAAATGAAAGTTTTTGAGCCAATTTTCTTTCAACAAATTGCTTAAATTTGATTACTACATGTGAATTGATTTGCAAATTAACGAGTACTGTCCAAATCTGTTTGATTGGATTGAATTTGGCATGCTTGACGATGTACTAGTGAAACCTTCCCGCCTCCAGCCAAAACCATTCAATCTTCCACTTCAATCCGAAAGCACACGGAAAGTGAGCATGGTAGCATTATCCTTAAATAAACCTGAAATCTGAGCCTTGGTCCATTCCCTCCCGCCCAGTAGTCGGAAGATTTTGTGGATTCCAAGTGAATCTCAAATGTGTTTTCCATTCCCGTTCCTTCCTTTGAAACTCTTGAGGCGTTTCCTTCAAGTCGGACGCTTGGCCTGGATGGGTCGAGGCTGCTGCTACCACAAAACTTGAAGAGAATTTATTGAGCAAGTTTTCTTCTCTGGCTCCTCTCAAATCTCCCTTGACTGTCAATACAAAGAGCTAAACACTCCACTAAAAAGCTATTTCTATGTGTAAACACGAATTCATTTCATTCTCACAAACAGCACTACACGGCAGGACGGCAACAGTTGCAAAAAAAGCCCGCTGGTACCTACAGACCATCCCATCTTCAGAATATTTACGTCTCCTACGTGATTGGATTGAGGAAACTCCCAAAAGTTGAAGTTGGCTCAAAATTACATAAACTAGGAACCCCAATAACCATCCGTAAGTCTTCGTTTTTTTGAGAAGAACCAGAATCCCTTCACCCCAAGAAAACATCATTTAAGAAAACAGATCCCTGGCTGATCCACGTCAAGGTGTTTTTCCCTACGTCATTACAACCTCCGATTCCTCCCGCTTGTCGGCCGGCGCTCCAAGAATTTCCACTCATCCTCGGAAAAGGCAAACAGATAACTTTCAAAGGCGCGTCTGTTACTCTAAAGTAAACAGAAGGGGAGAAAAAGTATTACAAAATCCTGCAAATTAAAAAAAAACGACGTACCAGTCGACGACGTACATTTTCAGTACAGGCCCGGCGGAATGGATACTGCGGCTACAGGGAATGGAATCAGTCAGTTTACCACCGTCAGTCGGTTCAAGCCTCTACCAAATTCAGTAGTGACGAATGGGAAACACAAAATCAGTTGTAGTAATAATTATTGTAATGGAAATAATGGTTTTCAAACTAAGTTAGTTGAACGTGAAAATCTTGGTGGACAGAAGAGTCGACGTTTGGATTTTCCCTCCCTGGATCCGCTGTGGGCCCTCCTTATTTTTCCGTCTGACTTGCACTTTGCGTGCAGAGCTTTTTTCCTCAGTTTCTTCACAATAATAGCCATTATTCAAACTGTTGACAAGTTCTCGGATTACCAGGCAAGGATTGATTTGATTTATCAGTTAGGTATGATTGGGGTTAGTAAGGAGTTTTTCTAGCATAAGGGCAATGAACGCATCTCACAATTTTTGTATGTATGTACACACAATACAGTGTGCAAATACATAGTCTGGCCTAGCGCGCGCGGGTTACCAATTTTACTGAAATTCAACAAGCAATCCCTTCACCAGAAAAGGGCTACTGGCTAATACGTAATTAAAGTGTAGGTTGCTATTAATTTTGTAGAATTAGTTGATAGGCAGGTCAATCCCTTTGTGTGATCTGGCAGTTGACACAACTGGTTCTGAGAATCAACTAATTAAAGGATCTCCGAATTTAGTGTGCATCATACTTGGCCCCAGGCAATTCAATTCTGTTAACGTCTGAATATGTGATAACCTGATTTCGGATCGTGCACAGTATTTATTGGCTGCTATCGCCGTACAAACGCACGATGATTATTGATTAGAACGAATTTAATGTTTACAAAGCTTTATCCCGGACTTATAAATGCAAAAGTTATCTAAGACGTCTGCGACATAAAAATGCGATTATCAAGAAAAACGGGGAGTCGTCTCGTCGTGCTCCACGGTTCTAGAATTGCCAGGCTTATGCCGTGTCCCATAAATTGTTGTTAAAGGCAGGAAAGTTTTTTATGAAGAATTAATGAAGAGAAGTTAAGGGCTGGAATATTGGATCACCCATACTGTAGTACACTCTGCGTTTACTGACTGAACCTAATTAAAAACAGAATTCCAGCGTTCAAAATCAAATTAAGTACCTGCTTCTTTCCGGGCTGTGTGTATTGCCACACACCGGAGAGAATTGAATTAGCCTAACCAACCACGCACGCCGCCAATGCGAAACTTTTGCCGGCTTCCTCTTTATAATCTAAAGCCTAAATTTTGAACAGAATGCCAAATATGCGGGGTGGATGCCTTCGCGTCCAAAGGTTGGTAAACTCTAGGAGCTCTCGGGAATTAATTCATTTCACACGAGAGCGGGAAGCATCATATTGGTTATTAATTTGTTTTAATTTGTTTGAATTTCCTACTAAAGCAAAGCACGAAAAATTCCTTGGGCATTTTAGTCCCAATTTGTATGGCTTCCGTTTCCGGATTTATGTTTTCTGGAACCAACTTTCCGCTGATTTTTTTCTAATGAAGCACCTCGTTATTTTCCAGACAATTCAATTAAAAGAATTAAAACATTTTAATTGCAATAATAATTTTAAAAGGAAAACGAAGTCGAATTTGTCGTTCAGGTTTGCCTGGAGAACTTGTACGTTTAACCAATCACATTAGCCTCTACTTAAAATATAAGAATGAATTTCAAGTTGCTGCACGTATCCAAAGCATTTTCAAAAAAAAACAAATCCCATCCGATCCTTCTGAATATATGCAAAAGCTCCATTCCTGATTTACTTTTTTTTCGGAGGAAAGTGCTTCCATCAATCTTCCATTTCCATTGAAAATGTCGACAGACACCGCTCGTGTGGGACAATACATTATTTTCCAAAAGCCCAATCCCTCCTTATCTGTTATTTAATATTCAGGATTACCACATCCATCAAGGGCCCTGATTTTTTTTGGAAAAATCAACTCCAAGCATTTAGACAAACACAAAACCCATTTGTTTACCTGTGACATGCAAAAGTCACGTCGATCGCTTAGCCTGAGGCACAAGATGTGATGTGGCAGCGCACGATGCGATGTACTTGAGAAAATCCACTCCAGAGTAAGATGTTTTATATTCTTAGCTATTTCAAGAGCCAAACTCTTGCATTTGTACAATAAACTCATACATCACAGTCTCCAGAGACCGGAAAGGTTTACTTACGAGTAGGACTTGAGTAAAAAGCAGAGCTTAGCTTGATTGACCTTTCCAATTTTTAAATTCAACCTTTGGCGGCTCGGCTCTGATTGGTTAGACGTCGTCTTCTTCCGCATCTGTCTCACGTTTGACGGAAACATTGAAATTTACCACCAAAACAGTGCAACAGCGTACCTGTACTTTGGTTAAAATCCACCAAAATCGAATCTCTTTCCACCATGATTTATCAGTGATCCATTACACGTAGTGCTAAGATCGGGTAGAATAGAATAATAATGTAATATAATGCGTGCAACAACCCCCTGCCTGCAAATCCTTTACCAATGCAATGTCGCGTCGCGTCTTACGTACGGCTGACAAAGAAGGAAGAAAAAGAATAAGAAAGAAAAATCAATAGCACTTGAGACGAAGGCAAGGCAAGGGAGGGACATGGACTTTACGAATTTACCTTCTCTCCGCCGCCTTTAAGAAACATTTCGTATTCTTTGGATGAACGTTTCTATCCCCAGCTCCCAACTTTCTCCCCTTTGTTTTCACACATTCTGCATTGTTGGATGACTCCTTTAAAAGGAAAAAACGGAGAATGGGGCAGGAGTTGGTGTAATGGACTGATCGTGCTGTGCTATACAAAATCATCTTGCTTTCTGAAAGCTTGGAGGGATCAATGAGCAGGCCGCGGCAGCACGGCATGGCATGGCGGGACTGACGGACGGGTGTTCGTCTTCAAAATTCGGGGGTTCATTCTTTTCTTGAAGACGTTTGGACGATACGACGTGGAATGAGAAAAACCGTAATGTGAGATGAGCTGAAGCCTTATTTTTATTCTTTTTTGGCGGAGTCAAACCCACAATACAAGTAAGCCTGTTTATGTGTGTGGGTGTGGTGTACGTAGGATGTTTGGGTGGGGACTTGACATATTACTTCTTTTGTGTGAAGGAGCTGTGAATGGGTTTTTGGTGGGAAAGGAACAAGCAATGGATTTTAGAAAAAGTGTCATCAAAATGTGTTTTTGTGTGGGTTTTTTATTCGATGTCCCGCGTATCTTTCCTTCGGATGTGGTCTATCTGTTTCCCTTTGGAATAATTCCTACGTACTCGTAGCTAGCACAGTGCATTATTGTCTGAGGTTGGCCATGGGAAATGAAATTGTGTCGCATGCCTCCATCGTGAATTCGAATTTTTAATCAACGAACGGAAATGGAAATGAGAAAATCTCATTTAGAAGAGATATCATTTGTTTAAAATCCATTTTGACGATTAATTTTTTGTGCAGTGGCTGGATTGGAATTCTCAGTAATGGAAAATTCCTACACGGGATGTGAATTAGATCCGCACGAATAGGAATATGTAGAACGCAAATTCCGGGAACGATAGGGAGGAATCCTGGAGAAATTCACTCAAAACAAAATGTGTTGGATGGAGAAAGGATATCTCTTCCTCTATGGACGCAATTTTGAACATTTCCTTTTCCCGGGGTTGAGTGTGGTTGGACCAGAAGGTAGAAAAACCCCGCGTGTGTCCGTCCATCCATTCCTTGTGGGCAACCATATGCCAAGTCGTGAATTAACTTTGGACGGAACTGACTGGCATTGACTTTCCTCCGCAAAACAATTAAAGGGAATTGGTTTTCTTTTCCCATTTCTCTGCTTTCACATAACACATTACTTTTCGGAGTACTTTTTGAGTACAGACAAGGGCAGGGTTTACTTCCTGCCCTAAAGGCTCCTTTCCTGCGCCCAACCGAATTCGGAAATAAAAATCCAATCCCCTCCTGGAGCTCAAGAGATTTCTGTTCCGAGGAAAATGATGGATGATATGGGATCAATAAATACAAGTTGAATTCTCCCGTGAAGCATGGGAAAGGATGTAAAGCACACAGCACAATAGGACCCGTCCGATCACGGGCGGTTTTTTCCTCATGTACTCAATACATTGCAGATGGATAAATCATCTGCTCTGTCCAAACGAATCCTTGGCAAAAGTCAAATGGAGGAGTGGAGGATACATAAATATTTGCACTCCTGTGCTGTGCAATACGTTATGTAGGTACACGTACGTACGCAATGCAATGTGAGCAATAGGAACTCGAAAATGAAACGCAAGGAAAAACTTCTGGATCCAAATGATCAACGGAACGGATCCGCACATAAATACTTGTACTCGCTCCAACAGTTGTACCCTTTCTACGTGGCATTCAAATTTTCTCCCAAATTCGATTTTCGGAGATGTATGCCATTGCCAGGTCTTGCATTTGTGTTATTAAGTTTCGATTTTCTGGCGGGGGCTCAAGGCATACTTACCTCTTTCCACAGTGTGAAGTCGGCTATGTAATATGAACCTAGTCTGTTTGAATTTTAAGTTGATGTCACCATTGTGATATAATATTATGAATTTTTTGGCATGAATATTTTAAACATCTTTTTAGTAGAAAGTTATCTTAAAGACGATATTCTCAATATTACCATTATCTAGCCCGCGTGTCGGCTGTAACCTGCCATTGTATAAAATTTCCGTTGACAAAGCAAACTTAAAGATTTTGTGTTATTCTTCTGAGGGTGGCAGCCGTACCACGCCCAACTGGCTACGACCACAATGGCTCCTGTTTGTAGATCGCCTCTCGTTGACGGATTTCAGAAGTGAAATCTGATCCACACCCTTCACCCCATCCTTTGCCGAATCCGTTCACGGTTTTCAATTCCGCTTTGTTTGCCTTGTAAATCGAAAGCTTCCACTAAAGTTATGTATATTCTGCCTTGCCTTGTGAAATGTGAACAATGCACTCAGGGTGATTGATATGCCTTGGAATCTATTTGCCTTCAGTCAATCAGAAAACTCAATTTGACGTCAAATAAATGAAGTGGGATTTGGAAATTACTAATTTTCTGACGAATATTAGAGTTTGAGTACACTGAAATCTCACAACGTGCATGCATTGAACAGTACTATTTGAAATGCCAGTGATTTATGATAGTTTATTTTTTGGTCATTTTTGAAGACATAAGATAAAAATTTATTGACTCCTGGCAATAAAACTCAGCTTTTCGTGTTTACGCACATGCTATTAACCATGATCTCCAATAAAATGGGAAATGCACACAATGCACATGCATTAAAATGCGATTCATGAAATTACAACCTTCGCCCTTGCGTCAGCAACATTAAATGTTTTAAGGAGAAAGGAAGGACATAGTTTAAGTGTCTTTCCGCCTGGTAAGGAAATGATGACGGAAGTCCACACGCCACGACAGCTTGTTTCCGAATTCGTGTAGTTTATGAGTGCCACATGGCAGAAAGAAGCCCATTGCTTAGGAGGCAGTAGTAGTAAACATTGGATAATGCTTGTAGCTATAAAGAACTAGTCAGCGGACTTAGGATGAGGACTACACCCACAACTAAACCACAGGAAAGGATAACTAATCTAATTTGGGGATCCACGTGTCTTCCTCTCCTACAAAATACCCATATCCGGAATTCGTCTTGTTCTACTGTACATGAGGAATGCAAAGTTTCTTTCTCTTTTTGTGGGGTTTACTTGCCTAGTTTGGCATAGCTGAGCCAGCCAGCGGAGTTATTAAGGAAGAAAAATAATCAATTTCGCTCTGAATACCAGGTGGAAGTACTTTTGGGGAAAAGGAAGTTTAAAAGAAAGGAAAAGAACGGGGTATTTTTTGGACAGGGCGCTAGCCCTACACCAGCGTATATTGAGATTTTTGCTATTCAAAAGTTGGAATCTTACACAGCAGAGTTATAAGAGGCATGGTATATACTTTTTTTAAATAATGAAATTTTTTGAAAAATCTCAAATTGCTATTTGAAGTGGAATTGCACGCTTTTGCTGCTATTTCTCACAAGATGGAAATTGGAGGTAGTCACCAAAATTACTAAAACCGGAGTGCCATTGTGCAATAATGGGAGACCTCGAATCAGAAAATCAGTGTAATTTCCTCGCTCTTTTCAGAAGACAGAACTCTAGTTTAAGCGACCCTCGCGTAATTGAGCACTCCGCATTTCATCCCATTGACCCCACTTTTATGTTCTTTGTGTTCTGGCTTCTACAGTGCGCCTACAGACAACATATCTGTATAACAAGCGCTCCGAAATACTGCACCATGAAAAATTAATTTAACAATAAATAGCAGAATTGCGGGTGGACCCACCGGCGATGCTAAAATCCATTGCCAGTATTTTCTAAATACTCTTTGTTTTAAATTCCAAAAGTCTGAGATGCGTTCAGCAGTGTGATCTGGGGTGAGGATGGATGGATGTCTGATGATGAATGTGAAATATGCGTGCCAATATATGGCCTCCCAGGGATTGCGCTCATTGAATTTCATGTAATTGTAGGATTTCCGGCGTTTGACACACTTCCAACCAACTAAGCTCTCATCATCATGAAATATTGAACATTTCTCGGGTCAAAATGCTGTATTATACGCAGTTTCCGCACACCCGTTTCTGCAAATAACGAATTCAGTAGATTTCTTCAAAGGAAAGAAAAGGAGCATTCAGATTCTTAACAAACCAAAAGGGCTCAAACCATAAAGTAAGTGAAAAATTTCAGAGCGGTAGGCTAGAGAATCCGGTTTGAGTTAATAAATAATAATTACTGAATAAAATGTGTGCACAGGGCTTCTTAAATCAATTCCGCTCCATAAGCCACCACGTGTTTCCTCCCTTTTAATAATTTTTTGGAAAACGGAAAAATAATCCCTAACCCACTTCGCCTGGAAGTGGCGTGCTCTCAAGGGTGTCAAATAAGATAGAAATCTGATGGCAGTGGATCATAATGAAGATGAAGAGCGGATGTGAAAGGCCATTAAATGGAGAAAGTGCGTGCGTAGTGCGTAAGTGTGGAATGAGGTGGTAAAAGTCATTGACCGATCCAAAACCACCAGTCGGACCCTTGGGAAAAACACCAGAAGTAAAAAAACCAATCTTTTCGTCTGAAAACCAGGGCTAATCCGAACGCTGATGAACTCAAATTGACCAAACCCCTTTATCAGAGGAAGGAAAGAATAATGACTTTGTTAGGTTCGAGGTATACAAAAGGTGAAGTCAACCGCGCCAAGTCATATTGCCAATAAACAAACAAAAAAACCATAGAATTTTATTTTCTAGTATAAAGTTGACCTTAATTTCTTAACCCAATAAGACGTACTATACAGTTTGGAGTCAGCTCAGCGCAGTAAGTACCAAGAGGTAAAAAATTGGATTCTCCAAACTCCAATGATTTCTCGGAAATAGACTTGACCCATAGACTCCCTCCAATCAAAGACGATTCCTCTAATGAATATCTGAATGAAAGTGACAATTATTTGGACAATTGCTCTTCAGATGGTTCCCTTACAAAATCCGAGCAATCCGTCATTCATAATCGTGGCAAACCTGAACTTACGACGAAATCGTCCATTGTTAATCCCACGTCTTCCAAATCTGTCACTGCCAAAAGATTTGAAATTCCCACCGAAAGGTCATGTGCCCCAAAATACTCAGCTTGGAATGATGCCATTAACAAAGTATTTCAAGAAGTGGCGTCCGCATCCACATCCGGGCGAAAAGACAACAATCCTTCAAAAACAGAAACAAAAGCGCAAACTCAGGCGCCATCTGATGGGAGAAAGGGCTCAGCCCTCACACAATCAGGGAAGAGGCAGCCACCACCGCCTCAACCCGCACTGAGCGGCGTCGTTCGAAGTAGTTCTTATCGTGGTCCAAATTCCACCCTCTCCACTTCTATGACCAAATTGGCTGGCCTTGACCCTTGTGCTCGAAGGGCCTCTGGGAGTTCAGCCATCAAAGGAAGTCCCCGATTAGGATACCGGGATTCCTACGGCTACCCATCACCCTCTATTACCCCTACCCCCAGTGAAATAATTATCCAAGACCCCTTGAGTCTCAAACGGCAGTTGAGTTGCGTTGGATCCACAACCTCCAAGTTGAGTATTCCCGGCAGCCGTCCAAGTTCCATTCGAAGTGCGAGTGATAAAGGTGAACGTTTTCAAAGGGTCGCCTTCAATAGAGAAAGTCTGGTCCGCTGTTCCTCCTATTATCGAACATGTCGAAGCAACAGTTTTGCTTTCAGTATGGATGGAAATACTACAACTCCCCTGAGGGATTTACCACCGAAGGAGAGAAGACATCGGAAAGTTGGATATGCGATTGTGGTAGTTTCATCTATTTTGCTACTATTGGCTGTTTTAATGGTCGTTGTTTCCCTTCATTGGAGCTCGGGGCCGAAGGAGGAACAAGATATGTACTTGGGGTTGGAAGACATGTATTTGGAGTTGGAGCCTCCGGTGAACGACACGATGAGTATATCTGATCAATTAATTGCGTTTCTTCTAACAAATTAATTGTTTTTGTAATTGAAATATTGTTGCGTAGTTATTGGAAGGGTTTTATTGAAATTAACCCCCCCCCATTAAACTCATTAGCTGATATTGTATTGTAGTACTAGCTAACCCTGTTATCGATACTAACAATAAATCCATTTACATTTCCAGGCAAATGTCCAAGAGCAGACAGTGAGCTTACCCCCCATGCCTTATTCATGCTATTGACATCTCCGCCAGCCATTGAATTGTTCCTATGGGCCTTTTAAATGCTGACCAGTATTGATTGCCCGGCACTTCCTGTTCCCACAAAGCTTAAATGCTCTGCAATTTCTCCGGCACTTGGGGGATTCATCCATTAAAGTGAATAGTTTTGGTGACATTTACGAAACACGGAGAAAGGGATTTTTGAACGACAAAGATAGGCTCGCTGCCGATGCGATGCCCGCCCTCGATTCCCGGCGCCCGAACTGCCCTTGCTTTTCCGGATGAGCGAAGGAAACGAGTTACTTAAATTACAAGTCTGTCACATAGCCCCCGCCCTTTATCCTCGAAGAGAATTCGGCACGTCGGGTCAACAGTGCATGGAATGTATTATGAAATCCGGATATTACTTAACCGGAGCTTAACGTACCGATTTATTACTGAACAGTACGTTACGTCGTCGTCGTTGGTGTACTCATACGCATGTTGTGATAGGAGTCGGGCGGTGACGGGATCGGAAGTTATTATTTTTACTGTTCAATGCGATGATGGTTCGCCGTTGGATATTCAATTCATGTCGTAATTCCCGGGTTTTCAAAATCCCGTACTTCATTCTCCAGTAATGAGATTCTCGTGTAAATTGGATTCTTCTTCTACGGACTGCGTGCCAAGGCCAGAGCAGGCCGACGTCGTATTTTAGGTTTAGGTTCGGATATTGTTGAATATATCCGTTCGTCAAATTAAAGTTTGGGATTTCAAATGAATGGCAGGTAAGGATCCGAGTGGATTTGGATTTTTCATTTCAAATCCATAATCCAGCCCAGCCATCTGACAGACAAGTTGAAATGGAAATTGGAGATGGAAGCTAAAAGGCTTCGTCTACTTCTACATCCCGTCATACGTCAACGGGTTCATTTCACAGACTCAATTCCGGGGAAGTACGTACATGGACTGGGAAATTATGTCGACTCCCTTTCATCTCCCCATGAAAGGCCCCATTTACGTCAAATTACAAGGGAGCCAATCAAAGCATTAAAGTTAAGTTATTATCCGAGTGTAATCCAAAATCGTTTATATCCTGGCTCAGCCTTCGGCCCCCGATTTCGAGGGACAGGTTAAGTATATAATTTGGTATTAACTGAATCCACACAGGGAGATAGCTACGTACAGGAACGTAGGAAGCCAGCTACGACGTCTTTCTTCTCTTTCCAAAATGACTTCCATTTTCCATCCACTTTGATCTCCGTTTTTCTTCTCCGTTCTCTCATTCTTGGTAATTGCTCTGTAGTCTACTAATATACTGCATCAGAATTTTCTTTCTTGGAATTATATGTCTTAGACGCATTTACCCGGTAGTGCAGCGTAGGCAGGTAGTCAGGCGGTTTTGATGACTTATTCTGTGATCAACGGATCAAACCTGGTCTTGGCCAATTTGCCTCTTTTTTTCTTTAACATTTTACGTGGGAGAATAGAGAGATAGATGGATTTCAGGCCTCCGGCGACAGCGGATCCAGATTCGTCAAAGCTGTCGCTGTCTAAAATTTAATTTCAGTTGAAAGTTAATTGTATTGGGTTGAACGGTAGGTCTGACGTGTGGGAATTTGATGCCGCTATGCTAGTCTGTTTCTTCCCCCTTTCTCTACTTGAGGGGACGTTTATAATTGGTTTCGTTGAAGTACGCAATCAAATAGACGTGAGCTCCCATTACTAGAGCGGTAAATTACCTGTGCAACATAATTAAAACGGAAACGGCCGTACGGATTTCCCCCTTCTGGACAATTTACGTCGAATTAATCGATCACACGCACAATTACATCCATCTGAACGAACGGGCTGGATACCCATACACAGAATTTGTCACGTTACTACTACAACTACCAAATGCTGTAATAAAATGATCGGAATGAGCCATCGATGAGTTTAATGGGTATTTTCCTTGAGCGTACACGTACGGTGGATGATAAACTGGGCTGTATAAAATTAATCAAATTGTCTCCAACTAATGAACCCGTAAAACGTCCGTCCATTCGCTTGAGATTCAAATCCCTCCACATAAAAAGGAAAGGGGAATTTATATGGCCGATTTTGAAAGGAACAAAGTTGGTGAATGGACAGGACGGAGTGGAGGGAAAGTGAGCATAAAATATCCTAATGACCACTAATAAAATAAATGTGAAAACTTTGACCAATGTCGTGCAATGGTTGCAAATGGAGTGCAGAGCAGAAAATGGTGGCCGTCGTCGCCGTTGGCTGACCCATTTCACTTCTCATTTTAATTTTGTCACCGTTTCAAGTGGATTTTCTCCACGGACAAGATTAGAATAATGTTTCTTTGCAATTAGTTGTGTCGAGTCGTTATTTCATAAATAGTCATAGTCGGAAGCGGCGACTGGAAGGGACGGGTTTGGAGAATTTCATATTTCTCGGTCGAGTGGTTTCAAATTTTGTGTAAAATGAGGATGGGAATGGACGAAACGCACGTGGAGCCGTACATGTTTAACGCATGGGCGACCGAATAATATGAATGAATGAATTCCAAAGATACGACAATCCACGCATGAGGAAATGATGAGTGTTTTGGCTGGAGGCCTATGGAGAGGAAAACTGCAAGTAATTCAATAATGTTCACAATTTCCCTCCCAGAGAAAATTACTTTCACAACTAGGTTTGCCATGCCACACTAACCATGCAAATTGAAAAACTTACATCTCTTCTAGTCCAGACACCCCCTTTGGCTTCCTCTCTCGGTGTCAGGAATTCCGAGAAAACTTTTGACTGACTGATCGCAAAATTGTCGAAGAGGGATGATTACACGCAGATGAAAGTCTGCATAATCGTGTTTGTAAGATTTAAGTAGATAAGAATAAGAAATCCCATGCCCACACGTGCACGCACGGCACACACTCATGGCTTTCTTCTGCAAAATTTAGTGAATGCTGATTAACTATTCACGTGTGGAATTCTGGCATTATTAATTATAATCTCCTTGGAACAGCCACACGTGGAATTGATTAAAGCCCCCGCTCCTCCGCCGTTGCTAGCTTAATGTGAAGAGTTTAGACAAGAGTTCAGAAATTAATTAAGCTCCCTTCCTTTCGGGATGCCGTGTGCGGTGGATTCTTTACATTTCTACTCCAGGTTCTTGATCCCATTTTCGATTTTCGGAACTCGTACGTATGTAGTACACCTGTGTGCTTGGAAATTGCTTCGCGTCTTGGTTTCCGCGAAATCCATTGCCGTACGCCGTACCTTTAACATTCCGATTCCAGTTACTAACATTACTTTCCCTCGTTCAAACTGTAAGTTAAATTGCCAATTAATTAAAATGATTATGGATTTCGACTGCACGGATTCAATTAGTCCCACTATATTGTGAGTGATAACAGCTTGCAATTACATTCCCCAATTTCCTGACAAATTATGCAAAAGACTACTCCTATGTATGCATGTACCCACACTCATTCCACTGATTGATGCTTTCAAAACACGGAATCTCCTGCTGTTAAATATTCCGGGCCTAGAAATCCCAGGTTCGTTTGACATGGGACGGAAATATTTCAGAGCTGACAACCCCTGCTCAGCATGAATAGCTTCGTTGGATGAGAATTCCCAAACCTCGCCAACAACCGCCCATCCTCAGAGCTAAGGACAGTAGAGAAATGTGAATTCCTTGTAGAAACAACACATTGCTTTCACCTAATGCGTTTGTTAGTCAATTTCCCAAAGCATAGACTTGTCTGTGCTATGTATGCGTGCTTGGAAAATGTGTGCATTCATTTCATTTCTATCCGAGACAAGCGGAATAAAACAATCCTCCGCCCCATATGTCTCCCCTTTAACGTTAGAATCCGTGGGACATGCATGCCATTCGCGGATTCGCCGCTTCTGGGGTGAGTGACTGCCCAAATTACTGTGTGTGTTACATTGGATGGATGGAAATCCAAATTTTTGTTCCAGCTCGAACAACGCACGGTTCCAGTCAATCCAGGGCTTAAACACAATAAAAGCCAATCCCAATCCGACCGCACCACACGGACCACGGATGGTTCCGTAGTTCGATATTTAGGAGAAAGTGCGTCAATTCGAACCATGGATCCCCGCCGTTATTGCTCTACGGGACTTTGATATGCAGATTTAAAGGAAATTAAAATTTGATTAAAACTCTCCTGTGTTCAGCTCTATTTTATATAGCCTCACCTCATCTTTAAAAAAAATCATGCGATCAAGGCTTACACCAAGTGCTTTATACGAAAATGTAAAATTAATCGATTGTATTAGTGTGGAATGTGGAATATTAACTGAAACTAACCATCACAATTCGAACAAAGTAAAATCCGTAGTAGGTAAAGGATACACTAGTTTGAAGGCTAGGATATAAACTAATTCGCTGTAACAGCTTGCCAAAGCCAACGCCCAAAAATAACAAACTCTGATCCAAAATCTGGGCCATGTGTACTAATAAATTCCTTCTGTTTACATTTTGCAGTTCGAAAGGAGAACGAGGATCTCCTCCGCGGTGTGATTCATACGCCGTCCACCCTGAACAACATATCCCTGAGTAGCAGTACACCCGCATCCTTGGATAACTATCAGCAGGAGAACATCGTTTTGAGTCGATCCATCAACGGCGGAGGTGGGAGTGAAGCCAATCTTATTCTTCCTCCATCATCAAGATCTGACCTCACAATTCCGAAGAATTCCACGATCTCTTCATACGCCTCTCCACTCTCCCAGCATTTGTTGGGAAGTCGAAAGTGACATGAGAAATCATTTGAACGGTGGTTTTAACGTTTGGAATACAATTAGCGTCTAAACCTAACAACATACTAAATCCTAGCCAGTCATTTGTCCAGAAACAATATAAATCCTTGGAATAATCAATCCCCAATGTCATGTTTAAGAGGGAATTGTTATTATATTTGCTAAAACTGTTGAATGCATTAAAACGTCAGTCAGTTATCCCACCTCAAAGGCAAAGCCCAGGGAATATTATTAATTGAGAGTTGTCCAAATTGATAATATTAGTTGTGACGCCAAAGGCTTCAATTTGTTAGCTAATTACTTGTAGGTACATTATTAGGCGGTATATATATTAAAAGACAGGTGCAGACAAGCTCATGGGCATGTGTCTTGTGTTGTTAGATTTAGCGCGTTGATCGCCGATGGAATATGTGCATTTGGTCTCAAAAATTTGTTACATTAACATTTTGGGCGTGCAATTTCCAATTGCTGATTCTGGTCTTAAATGTAAGACATATCAGGCAAAATGAGGAAGAATTGTGAATCAAAGGCGGGTGCGTGCGGTGGATGAGAAACAAAGCAATTTGTGATGGAACCATTAGCTCTAAAAGAAAAGATGGAGGAAATTGAGGATGGGTGCACCAGGAAATGCGGTTAAAGTCTTGTGCTTGTAAATATGTATGCAAATTCTAATATCCGAAAATGCGGTCGGGCGCACGTTATGTACATACGTCGGCTATTTTCCGAGAGGCTTTGACATTTGAGAGGAGGAAAGGTGCTGGACAATGAGTGATAGTATTTTATGAATATAAAATGGAGGCTGAAATATTTCCAAATTTGGAGGAACGCAAAGGTCATTTATTACTGTTGACTCCTCGACCTCCAGTCCTCAAAGTTTGCACCCTGGATGCGTTAACATATGTATGCGTATTAAAGGCAGGAAACATATGCACAGTAATATATTGGGCGGAGGGTAGAATCTGACGCTTGCTGCATTGTGACATTCGCTTGTATAAAAAATATACACAATTCTTTCTACTAAAAGGGAAGATCCAATAACGTTGCATCCTTCCAGCATCCAATTCAAAATGGGACTTGAGTAATCCTTCGGATGGTACCTACTCATAATACTCATTCTTAGATACTCACGTTTTTCAAGCGGAGGTTATGATAAATTATTAATAAGGCTTCCAGTTTCATGAGAAAAGAGAAAGTTCAACGATACACCCGAAATTACATTAAGTACTCGGGGATTGGTTCACCGTAAAAAGTAATGCTTCAGGACTCGCCTCAAATGGTTTATATTTCCGAAAAACTATTCAAAAGATCTTAAATTGTTTAGGGAAATTGAGCTAAATTAGCTACACCAAACGGAACAAATTGTTAGCAAAATTATATAATATTGTACTACAATATATTTTTTAACATCCTTGCCCTGTATTGATTTGTACTATTAGCATGCGTAATTTGACTACGGTTCCCTTTAAGTTGAGTCTGCCAGTACAAGAGTATTAGATCAATTTCTACTTGTGCTAGAAAGTAATGGACGCAAATCTCATTTTATGAACAAACTGTCCGTAGAAACAAGCATTGCATAAGTAATACTGCGATAGACGGAGTAGACTCGCAAACAAATCAGGATAATCATTAATCATAAGGTTTGTCAGATGTAGGGTAAGCTGAGTTACATAGAACAAGTGCAAACAAACAATGATGATGTTCGCATTCATTCGTAAAGAGATTAAGTGCTAGTAACGTTGGGTTTGGGTAAGAGTAAAAAGGTCCTTCAATTAGCCACCCTACTTCGAATGTTTAAACTACTCTGAATAATGAAATGCAAACTTGTTCAGGTCAGTATACATTTCAAATATAAACAGGAGAAATGGAAAAGACACCAACGAAATGCCTATTGGTGGTCGTTTTTAAGTCAGGTGCCGTTTGAAGTATTCAACCCCTTGAGTCAAAATTTAAAAGTATTTAATTAACACTTGTAAATAAGTACATAATGAGGTGGTGTGCACGAGACTTTTATGGGACTAAATATAATTCTAAACAATTATAAGATACGCCGCATTGTTGTTATTTACGGATTATATAGAAACAGCATGAAAAAAGAATACAATGGTAGAAATGTGAGATGAAATTGACCTGCCCAATTCTATTAAAATAAATGGAATAAAAATGTGTATGAATCTCATTTCGAGCTTTTAAGGTTATGCGAAACTGGGGGATTTATTTAAGGCGGCTGTAACGTTCTTACTTAACTAAATTGCGACAATTTAAAACTTCAATTGACTTGAATCAGTATTCCAAATTTGGACTAACTAAGTTTTGTAAATAACAAGTAGCGTTAAAACAACTAATCCACTAGTAAGGTAAACTCATATTCAACCAATTAATTAATTTTAAATCTAACCATAAGCTTATAAGAACTTAAAATTAAAATAGTGGATTTTCTATCAAACAACGATGAACAACCCATCCCTTGAAGGCAATCTCTATATTCTCCATTATATTTGAATTCTTATCTTGACAAAATGGAAGAAACAGCACCAGTAAAAACTTGAAGTCCCGTAAGAGAATGTCAGAAATTGGGAACATGAGGACATATATGCAATCGCTGACGCATTTTTTTACCGCAAATTCAGTTCGGCAAATTTATCCGGTCCGCTATTCATAAAAATACTGGATGCCGAAGGAAATGCCGTTTCCGTTTCTGGAAAGAAATTTTCTTGGACGGAAGGCTCTTGGGGAAAAGCGTGAACTTCGTTGGAAGGTGGCTCTGATTTAACAACTTCTCCGGCATTTTCACCACTCCCACCGGCCTCGGGATCAAGTTCAAATTCCCCAACTGCATCTTCTACCTATTTTTCAAAACATTACGCTTTAATTTGAAATTAAAACTGTGAAGCCCAAGGCGCAACCAACCTAGCCTATTTTTTTAAAAAGCCGATTTACAAATCTTACAGCAAATTCTTTTCTGAAGAAACTGGTAACAGAGTTTAGCTCTGCACAAAAGCATGCCGAACAAGAAGGTTTAAGTGGATAAGTAAGTTGAAAGGAAAAGTACGCATATATGAGAGAGCAGAGCTGTTATCCTGTGTTTGTTTTACTTCACCTAAGCCAAGCTAAAGATATCCTACGACCGCTTGTGCTTGACAGTGCCTTGCGCATATTTACTTACTTCAACCCCAAATCCCCGCAAGCGATTCCCATACTCTGACAACCGACTTTCTTGCTCTGCGAGGAGTTCCAAAAGATCGTCTTGCTCTTTGCTCCACTTGGTCACTTCCTCAACAAGTGCTTGGTTCTCCTCTTCAAGGCGTTTAATCAACTCCTCTTGCATTGAATTCTTTTGAGTTGAGAACATTTCGTTCCCGCTGTACCGCTGCTCCAAGTTCAAGACTTGAAGTTGCTGGACAAAGTAAACGACACAGATCTCATAACTTGTGAGAATTACTAATTCTAAAAAAAAGTCAAAAGAAAAAGAGCTCACCAGTTCCTCAATTCTAGAGTCTTTCTGTGCAATCAAAGTTAAGTGTTGGGATTCTGGAATGAGAGGATTGGTCATAGATACCGTTTCCCTTTGCGCTTGGGCTAAGGCCAATTGGCTCCTAAGTTGTAAAATCTCAGCCAGCATCTCATTCATTCTAGTCTGTGAAAACCAAGAAGTTTGTAAAGAATCTCATCCTTTCGGTTTTGTTGGTGAATCTTACCTTATTTTGCAAATTCACATCAGATAGATTTGCAATTTCCCGTTTATGACTCTCGAGAGTTTCATCCTGACTGCGAATGACTTCCTTGTAGCGATTGATCATCTCATTCGGTGATTCTCTATTAACCCTGTACCCATTACTTCCATCAACGGCCACAGAGTGTTGAGGATTGTTTTGATGACCATTTTGCTCATTACTCAAATGCATTAGTATAAGAGGTTCTAGTTTCTTAAACAAAATGCAAAACGTGTGGTCAAAAGTCAAATCAGTCGAATGTTTGGCAACCAGCTGTGGATGCTTCAAGGAATGCAGGTAAAACTCAGACTTGGAAATCTGACTCAATCCGTTCGTAAGGGTTTCTAGTCCAATTCGATTTGTGATGAGCAAATATAGATTTTCCTACAACAAATAGTTAGTACAATGTTACAAAAGCACAAAATGATTCTTCTTCTCTTCTTCAAAATACAAACTTTGGTATAGGAAGGCACATTGTTTGGATTAAAGTATAGGCAAAGTCCCATCACAAAAGCGCAAAGTCCATGGACCAAGGCTTCGGCGCCCTCCAAGTCAGTGGAAGTGACCTATAAAATTATGGTTGCTTGAGAGGATGGAAACACATTTGAGAGCAAAGGCAAAAGCACCTGGGTTGTCAAGTACGATATGGCAGAAGGATTGGAGAGAAATTGCGTAATGGAAGCGGGACAATACTCCAACCAAATTGAAACCAACTGTAATAGTGCCAGTTTAACTTGCGCTTTCACTCCCTAAAAATAACAGAGTCCAAAATTTAGCAAACTACTGTTGCATTTACCCAAATATGAAGCTAAAAAATGTACATACCGTTTGTTGAAGCGTTGATAAAACATAATTTAGTAACGTGATAGGTGGACTTCCAGCCTTTATAGACAACTGAACTTTCAATAGATTTTCCTTCTGAGCAATGTTGTCTAATAATGTGTGCCCAAAGGCAAGTGCAGAAAACCAATTGCTAATGGGGTCTTTACTGAATAGCCCACTACACAGCAGTTGTCCTGGTGTAACTATATTTAAAGTTTACAATTATTATATTACCAAAGCTCAAAATACTTTTCTGGATTCACAATGAAACTTACCTTCACCAGATGTTTGCAAAAGTGTTCGAACAATATCTCCCTGACTCTTCTCATTCTTAAATAGAAAGCACTGCACACAATACAGTACAGCACATCTCAGGCTAAGTGGCTGACGATCGTTTACAAGAGTCATCAAAATAATTACCAGAGCCGGTCTATTATTAAAAACGGAATTACACATTGGTGCTGTAAGTTCAAGTAAACAAAATGTGAAGAGATCATGCCTGGGAGGCTCAGATGGGGCAATTACAGATGCAAAATGCTCTTGATTTTCTAGACATCCCCGGATTAGTTCTCCAACAGTAATTATTGTTTCCGTTAATGTTTCAGCAGGAATGCCACTTGCCATTAAGATGTTACATAAACTTTGAAGAATCCCACAAGTCTTCATTGCTTTTTGGCACGCTAAGGTTACATGACTTGGATTCAAGGGAGAAACAAGGGTCCGAACAACCTGAAGCATTTGTGAAATGTTGGAAACTTTTTGAGTTGGCCAACCAGCATTTCCATCGTCCGGTATATTGAAGAACTCCACCATTTTCTTTATGTAACTCCCTGTAAAAACAATCATAGGTAGAATAACACAAGGGTAAAAGTAGATGAATAAGATAGAGTGCTACCTTCTCTAAAGAAAACTTGATTGCTTGAATTGTTTCTCAGAAGATTGAGGAAAAGGTGAAGGCAGTCTTCGACCACCGGACCTCCTTCCGAATAACCTTCTTCTTGGATGATTTGAAGGATTTTGTCAAAACAATTCTCAAAGGCCAGAATTTTTTGAATATTGGAATTATTCTTGGTTAGGGCAAACAGGAGTAGGAGAGCCTGTTTTCAACAAATAGAAATGTATTGAATTACAATACGAAATGGACCAGCAAAAACGTTCAGCTAAAAGAAACTTACTTCATTACGAACAACTTCTCGCGAATCACTTAGAAGATCCAGAAGCTTTGAAGTACCCATAGGACTAACTAGAAGTATTTCTTGCATTTCTTTTGGCCGGTTCGTGAGCAAATTAGTAATGAGGCGAATAAGCGGAAGGCGAATACGAAAATCATATTCCTCCAGAATTGAAAGCAATACAGCTACGTTATCATTCTTCTTGACAAATATTTCGGCAAACTGATTCCCAACACTTTGTGTTTGCTCTTCTTCATCATCTAGAATATCAGGAGATGTGATGTTCTGCAAGGATTCCACTGCATAGACCAAAATTTCAGAGTCTGTCCGGTCTACAGAAATGACGTGAACAAGGGTGTCCATTCCCTGTGCACCGACTTCCAGCCGATACTTCTTTGACAATGAACGAAGAGCCCGACACGCATCTCTCCGATCGTCCAGAAGTGTAGAAGTTTGCAGTCTTTCCAGCAATCTCTCCACCTGAAAGTTTAAATCAAAGACCTTAGTGTGCTAAAAACGATCTACTGTGTAATCCTAAAGAAATGAGCTAGTAGATGCACCATATCCTGGAGTTCTCTTATTTCAAACTCGTCACTTTGCGCAATAGTTTCCACTGGTGCTGGCACATTTAAAACCTGGCCCATGCTAGTATGTGTGTTACTTTTTGCTTGTCCTTTTAAATGTTAACTGTGTGTGTACTACAGCTTACTACTCAAAGCAACTGCTCACATAAACTTGCTAGAGATGCCTTGTCGGTTTTATGGGTAATATTGATCAAAGCTAAACCACATTCTCATAATCCTATCGTGCTAGATATAAACAAACCACAATTCCACAACCAAAGCAGAAGTGACGAGTCCTTTCTGCTTTAATTGCTTCATTATTCCAAATATTTGCTCGATTGTTGTTGGTGTGCGAGATGACAGCGAACAAGGGAGGGTGCAAGGATTTCTCTTCATAGACATAATATTGAAAAAGGTCAAATACATTATTACAGTTAAGACAATTTATAGTTTACCTGCATAATCATAATGTCAATCAATTATTTCGTTGTAACTTGGAATTAATCAGGTGTAATATACATTTTTAGAAATTCAAGTTCATGTAGGATTGACTGATGAAAATCTGACTTACTGTTTCCGCCCCAGGTCGAGGGTCATGAGTACTTCCATTGGAGCCACCTTGGGTCCCCAGCACGGTTTTTAATCCACTCCTGAATAGCTCCATCTTCCCTAAATATCCAGTGTAGCACCTCCGCTTATCAGCAACAATCCCAATCCCCAGCTGGTACAAAATTAAATTTCACTTCACAATCAATTTCTGCTTGTATTCGTATGTCAAGTTGATTTGTATACTCCCGTGCTTACATTGTACAGAGAATTCAAATGTGCTTCATTTCCCGGCAAATGACGTCCCAACAAATCCAGGGTGTTCCTCCCATTCAATTTAAATTTTGAAACAAGTATTACAAATAGATTCTAAACCAGATTTAGAACGACATTTGGTATTTCGAGCAATTTTTAAAATGCACACTATAATTTGATTTGCTACCTCCAAAAAAATGAGACAATAATTTATATTCGATTCACAGGAAAGAACCATTGAACACCTACTCATTGGGCCGGCGACGGGAGTGCAAACACCGCACCACCGCCGTGGATTTGAATGATGAAGTTTTTCTTCAATTATTCTTGTCTGGACTGCTCTGTTTCGGTTTGTTTTATTTGAGGGCTGAACGACAAGCGAGGAACTCGAACAACTCTTAAAAAATAACAGCACCAGCACCGTTTATCAGGGGCGGTTGAGTAGTGCCATTTGTGCCGGTTGACAGTTGGTTTACTCGTTTGCTGGGCAAGAAGATTTTTGCATGCGGTAATCTTAACCTTGACACTTTCGAAACATTTGGCATTCATTAAGCAATTTGGTTAAACTTATTTGTTGTGATTTACGTGCATGTAGTGCTTATTTGATTGTCAACTGCATTACTTCTCAGCGTTGACGTATAAAGTTGTAATTTTCTAAACGCAATGAGCTTTGGTGTGGCTTTGGTGTTTGGTCTGCCAACTCAGCCTATGATCTATAGTCTATATTATGTAATGTCAAGGAGACGCCATGTCATTACGTGACTAGTCTATTGTGGTATGCTAAATGGCTGCTTTGTTTTTCAACAGATAGCAGTTTTGAACTGTCGGTGATTCTGATCAGAATGGCGGAACGACAACCTAAGGACTCAAAAGTTGGGACGTTTAAAATCTTAGTGTCTAATGTGCCCCACGACTTGGGTGATTCGGAACTGAAATTGATGTTTCAGCCGTTTGGAAGAGTCGTGGAGTGCGAATTATTCTCGGGGAAGAATTTTGCGTTTGTGGTGAGTTTTTTGTCCCCGTCATTAAAATGCGACACATTTAGATAGTATAATTTGCCTGTGTTTTTAGTACATGGAAGAAGAGGAATGCGGACGAGCTGCCATGAAGGAACTCCACAACAAAAACATTGATGGCAGAGTAATGTGTGTTACAGTTGCGTTGAACAGCGAATTACCTAGAGTTCCTAGCATAAATCTGGAAGTCAAGAATGTAGACGTGGCCGTCACTGCCACGGCTTTGAGAACCCTCTTTCAAAGATTTGGCTTGGTACTGCAAGTGGATATTAAACTGAGCACTGCAATTGTTGTAAGTCTGATTCTGGCTAGTGTCATTCGCTGGGGTCACTCCATTATGGCAAAATCCATTATGGCATAATCCATTATGGCATAATCCATTATGGCATAATCCATTATGGCATAATCCTATATGGCATAATCCATTATGGCAGAAAATATTTCCATTATAGTCGAATCGAAAGCGCTGCACAGGATTGCCGGTTTGTCCAAACTCTTTTTCATACGATTTTAAACACTTGCGAATTAAACAAATTAATAACTATTAAACCTTTTTTTCAAGCTGAAGAGCATAAATTACAGTACTATTCTGTTAACGTGCTTTGCCATTGTGATAGCTAAAGTTTCAATCCCTTGATTTTTTCTTCAAGAACTGAGCTGTGGTGCACGTGCACCTGTTA